>DWPV01007273.1:0-10816 GCA_018251915.1 Urbanus proteus proteus
TAATTGCTCCAAATCTATTCTTATTTAATTTAATGGATATATGAGTAGTCTACTCCATATTGTATTGATACTGATAGAATAATGGTTCAAACTTGGCCTCTCAATCTGGAAGTCCGAGGTTCAAATCCCAGGCACCAGAGACACAGACAGGAGAGCTCTATAAAGTTCTCAAAGGTGTGTGAAGTCTACCAATTCACACTTGGTCAGGGTGGCGGACTAAGGCCTAAATTCCTTTCATGGTGAGGGGAGACCCGTGCCCAGCAGTGGGCCAACAATGGGTTTACGACGACTCCATATTAAACAGGAATACTAGCTCAAGTCAATCATAAAAACATCACTGCCACTGAAAATAATAAAATACAACATACTAAGTCCAAATCTTCTTTTTCTATAATGTCAATCTTGTGTATAGTGCCCGCAAATTTCTTGGACAGATATTGAATAACTTCTTGCTCGCATTCCTTCCTTGCCATAATGAGGAAGTAAGGTTGAAACATGAGGGAGATTTTAAACCGTGATCCATCCATTTCAATGAAATAGTAATCCATGGCAGCCACTAAACGCTTGTCTTCATCTAAAATTTCAGCCTGAAATATACGTTACGTTAATAATGTATGTTATGTAAAAATGTCTGGTCATAAGCAAATGAAAAATTAAGTGCAAATCACAACCTCTTAAGAGATTTCCTAGAAAGTATCTAGTAATTATTTTATAAGTATATTCTTACGGTATGCATGTTGATCAGGTAACCTGTCCGCTCTTTGGCGTCGCGAACTCTATCAAATCCATACTTAGAATCAATTCTGTCATTGTCCAAAGCCACACGTATACGAGATTCTGACGACTCCTCTCTAAAACGAAAATTATGTAGCAAAATATGAATATATCATACAGTTAATGATTTCAAAAGGATAAGTCAATGCATACAGTATTGGAAAACTATTATTGTTCATATCAAACCTTGGGCCAGTAGACGGGCCAGCATCTCTGTCTCTTTTATTCGTGTCATTTTTATCAGCCCTGTATTTCCCAGTATTCTGTAAAACCATTCTGGTATATTTCCGTTAATTAAGAGCTCAAATTAAGTTTATTTCTGTGCATTTTTAAAGCATGAAGTTTTGACAAATACAGCTGTTGCAACTGTCAAGCTTCGCGCCAAAAACTTCACTATCGGATACTTGTACCATGATTCCCGCAGTGAGAGGTGACTTCGCGTTGCTGGTGAACTTAGCCCTACTTTACTATATGGAATCATGTTATAATCGTCTTCTTTCATCTGGATAGTCATTGATAAAAGAAATAAAGAAAAATATGAAAATGGGCTGTAAAGGACTTGAATCTATAGCCGTAAAACATATTAAAAATGTTTACGTCAGAAGCACATTGTCAAAAAAAATCTTAAACTGTCAAAATTTGCCGTTGTAGAATTAATCATGCTGGTTGTTTGTGATTGTGATGCTGTACAATTTCATAATAATCTACAGTAAATTGGTTATAGAAACCAATGAAAATAAAAATGGATCGATCTTACGAAGGTTTAGATGATCTACACAAACGGAGCAGCAATAGAAAATGTGACCTGAACATATCCGATGCGATTGCCGATTTCGATCGTCTACGCATTTCGGCGTTGACGAAAGCCGCAGAAATAAGTCCATATATACATGAAGTCACCATTGGTCCCAACTGCACGGTAGACGAAACAACGACGACCACGGCACCCGAAGAAACGTATGATGAACCGGACGGAAACACAGCAGACTTATTAGAAGACAAGATTGGTGAAGATCTCCGCTACACGCTTATTTTGAAGGAATATGAGTCGAAAATGAAGCAAACTACCGAGCAGACGTTCTATAATTTAGTAGAAAAAATGATTACAGAAAGAGCTGAAGCTATGAGAAGATTTAGTAAGAAACAGAGTGATGACTGTGAACGTAAGGCACTGGAATTGAGAGCTCGGAAAATACAGCTCATTAAACATTTAAGAGAAAACGACAACTTATCAGTTCTGGACAAAGCAAAACTTGATGAACAGAAATGTCAAATGATCAACAAGCAAACAATAGAAAATATGAACAGAATACTTGAAGAACAGAACAAGGCAACAGCAAGGTTTGCTGCAATCACCGACAGTCACACTAAAATATGTGTCAGCTACAATTACATAACCCATCTCACACACTCAGAACCACAAGTAAAAGAAATTCTGCACAAGTATATAGATCCAATTACAACAATCATCGGGAACATCAGCAATGTCATGGAATGTTGCAAGACTGGTTCAATCACTGATAAGGAAGTAAAACAAGCTGAATTATTAGCATTATATATTGAAAATGTGAAAAGGAAAATAGTTGCAGACTTTCAGATGAAACAGAAAGAAGAAGAAGAAGAGGAAGCCAGGAAAAAGGAGTTAGAAGAAAGACTGGCTCAAGAGGCAAAAGCAGCTGAACTGGCAAAAACACCGACACCCCAACCAGAAACCGACAAAAAAGTGCAGCCAATGTTTTATTCTCCAAGAAATTATACACACTATACACAACTTCGGGACTTTTTACTTGAATATGAAAGTAGATATAAGGAATTGTTAGCAGATCCTAATCATAAGAAATTTAGATTTGATTGTCAGAAGGCCGTTAATACTCCGGTGAATGCAATATCCTCTGTCAGTGCTATGCATATGAAAGACAAGTTTGACAAGTTGTCTGTTTTACTTAGAGGAGAAACCGTACAAGTATTAGACACATTTGTGACCGCTGCCCAGCATCCACAAGGGCTATTTTACTGTACAGCCCTGTTAGCTAAAAAGATTGTACGTCAGGGAGACCTCTTGGTGTCCAGCAACCCTGAAGCTGCATTCCCACTTGCATCTGTGACTGTAGCACTATGTTCTCAGTTTCCAGAATTTAGCAAGCTCTTAGAAGCCAATTTTCATAGGGAATGCCCTTACTTGGTTCCAATGTTTTTGCCTCAAAATGAAGGACAGACAGATAAAGAGTTTTACATGTCTAGAGGCTACACTTATAACGCTGAGGGAGTTGTCGAAAAACATGACAAGTTTCTAAAAAGAATGTCAGGCATATTCAGGTTGAGGTGTGCTCTGTGGATAGCAAAGACGCCCAGATATGTTAATGCACCTAATCCCCATGGTTTAAATCATGCATGGCAGTGGCTTGCATCATTTTTAAATCTTAAACCTGAACCAGATATTTGTGCTACTCTATTGCATGATTTCTTCACTGTATGTGGTTCAGAGTTTTTTAAGTATTACAAACATCAATTTAGTAAAATAATAAAGCTGATAAGTTCAGAATACTTTGCGATCTTAGCTGATATAGATGAAGGTGGTCCTAAAACAAGATTGGAAGTTTTCCTTCAAAATGTTCTTAAGACAGGACAAATAGCTCCACCAAGTGGATTACTGTCATCAAGTTTTTAATTTTTTTGTAGAATAGGATAATTATAATGTAATGTAATAATTTTGTATGTATAAGCATAATCTTGTAACTTGACATTGTGTTTTTAAAAATGTATTTGGCACTGAACTTTTTGTAAATGATTTATTATATGAGTTGAAAAAATTATTTGTTTTATTTTGTTGGTAATTAGGTAAAATCATAATTATTATATTTTCTGACCGAACATTGCACTTATGTCAGTGTAAAAAAATACTTTTATGTATATTAATAAATACAGTTTATGCACTCTTGCTCTATAAATGTGATAAATGGCAATTTAATATATCAATAAATAATTATCAACAGGTGTCTTGTAAATATAATTTTACTCATAATTATGTGCTAAAGCTTTAGTATAACCGTACCGTAGGGGCATATTGTAGGTACTCTGTGATACTGGCATGATACCATAATTATTTTGATTATATTTGCATTCAAATAGATCATTTTGAACCATGGTCACTCTTGGAGGTATGGTCTACTATTCCTCCAATGGGACACTATTAAACTCATGAAAGAAAGATAAGAGGAAGTGGCACGTGGGTGAATTGAGACGACTACCAGTATGGTCAGTGCTTGCTAGTCAATGGGACACGTAAAAGTTTCTCGGCTTTTTACAAAACCTTACTGCTTTTGTAAAACTTCGTAAACACGCACGTTTCCAAGTGGCAAAATTACAATTAGGTACTGATTTCTATGTTTTTGTTTGGCGGCAGCAGTTTCCATACTAATCGGCTCCTATGCCACTTCCTGTTGTCTCTTTCTTTCATAGGAATTAATAATTTACAAGACTGGAAATCCTCAATAAATCATACTCAACAACAGAAATTCTATTACAGAATAACTGAATAAAATAATAAATACATATTTATGTATTTTTTATTTCAATGAGCTTCTTCGTACCAACTTTGGATTCTTTCGAGAGCAGTGCAAGTCTGGGAATAGCAATATATAGCTATTTTTATGTTTTCATTTGGTTTATTGCGTTGAAAGAAATAAATTAAAATATAGATTTTTTTGTAAGTTATCAGTAAATGTTGAAAATAAACCTCAATTTGTAAAATGGAACGACGGCGCCGTCATTGTGTCAATGACAGCCAGGTGTATTGATTTTTTGTTGACATTTATTTTATTGCCCAATCCGACTTTGTGGTCTGTGTTTTCTATAAATTTTGATCAAGCAACGCGTGTTAGTGCTCTAAAAGTAAAATTTATACTAAATCATCGTAAAATTGTGAAAAATGTCTTAAAGCTGGTAGAATCATTGATATATGCTTTTAATCACTGCTATGTCGCGTACTTAAATACCACAGATTCGTGTGACTTAAGATAGAGATAAGTATAATCTGAAACAAAATGGGTAGCACTGATAGAGCAACGTTTATGGCGAGGTATTCAGCGTTCAGTCCGTACAGGCTGATCCGACGCGAGACAGGGTTCCCGACGCCCGTGGGAGCGGGCGACGCCATGGCCCGGAGCCTGTACTGCGGCATGAGGCCCATCGCGTCGTGGGACTACGAGCAGGCCAACAGTCTTCCCACTGGAGGAGTATTCAACCTTGAATTCTCCCCGGAAGGGTAAGTGCACCAGTTGACCTTCAGTGCTTAACATTTACAATCCCTTTTAAAAGTGAAATTTTGTTATTATGAGTATATAACCATTGCTGCACTACTATATCTTATCAGCACCACCTTTAATTTTTTAGGGTCTTGAATTGCTTAAATCTTTAAAAACTAAGTATACCTATTTAAGATTTAAAATGTAGCCAGATAATTTTATTACAATGTGAACTTTCTAGCTAATCATAAACAATTAAGTATTTAGTTACATTCTGAAAAAATCATTTGTATGAAGTGTATAAACCTTTTTTTTTCTATTTTAAAGTGTACCAGAGACAATAGGAACAAAAATGCATTTCATATTTGTGTGGTAAATCCATTATGCATTATGTACAGTTTTATGTTTGTACTGGGCAATAAAGTATGTACAAATATAAAATATTGCACATAGCTTCCTTATCAATTCCAAATTGTTATGAAGCATTTCCAAATAAAATAGATATTTATTTTCTTATCAATATGTTACGACAATAAAGAATGAGCCGTTTTCACATGTTAAGGAGGTTTTATTAAAAAAATAAGTTTACACTGTATTTTGAAGAAATTACTTCATGTCTAGTTTGTCAATCAAACCATATTCATATTGATAAGATTTTTCATACAACAGTGGTACTTACGAAATAAATATAAATTCCAATTCCGATCCAATCTGTCAATCTGTTGAAAATATGTTCGGATTGACCATTAATGGCGTTGTTCCTACCCTTTATATGTAACAGTATGATCAAATGTCTTAATAAATGTTTAAATAAAAGTTGAAGCGATCTTGTTTAGTTAAATTATTTTAGTTCACACAATATCCATATAATTTTGATCTCAATCAGCGCTGTAGTGTTCAACTCAACTCAATTTCAATACCAATCGGGCAGAATCACTGCCATAGTTGTTTATTTCCATCCTACATTAATTGATGCTTAATTTGAAATAGCAAAGTATAGCCAAATTACTTTAAAATGACATTAAATAGATAGTATAATAATAAAAACAATTATAATGCAATCTGGGAACAACTTGTATATGATGATTGTTTAAACAAATATTTAGAAGACAATTTATAAGTCCAATGAGTTTGAACTAAGAAATTGTATTTAAAACATAATTGATAACCCATTAGTACAATGACCACTGGATGTATTAGTTGTTGATAGGGACCAGAGTTGGGTCTCTGGTCAAGTTCGTGATAAGCCATTACTGTCCGACGACAAGAATAATCATGTTTTTAATGTACAATAAAGAGCTTTTGTATTGTATTGTAAATTCTCAGAGTCAGCGCAGCTCAGAGCAGCGTTTAGGTCAAAACCCGCTGCACTGAGTAAGTGTGGTTAGTGGCCTGAAAAGCTTGGTTCTTCAACAAATTTTCAACACATTAGAAAATTTCTACTGTTTATAATATCTGATGATACTGTGTGTGAAGTTGTTGACGACCACAATGGTGGAACAATCACTGTGAATCGGTGAATGGTCCACTAGCACGCAGTGGGTCTCGGGTTCGATCCCTGGCCAGACAGATATCAGAATGATCAATTTAGACGCTTGTTCTGGGTCTGGGTGTTTATGTATTCATCTTTTTGTATCTATGTCCAGGAGAAAATCCTACTGTGGGGCTATGAGTGTAGAAAGTGTCTGCCGGATATTCTGCTTTATAATTCAAACTTCTTAACTAAAAATTCTTAAGCTATATTATTATAATAACATTCTCTGTTACAGATCTCTACTAGTGGCAGCCTGTGAAAAGAAATCAATACAGATATTTGATCCTCTCACACACCAAAGAATTCACTCGGTGAATGGGGCTCACTCGGACTGTGTCAACTGTGTCAAGTGAGTAATGTTACAATTGGTAATGCTGGTATTTTATTACAATTACAAATATTACTGAATCATTGAGTTCTATACTTGTCAATGGTGTGTGTAGCACTTTATTGACTTATTTTGCTCAATATCTTGATAATAATTTCATTAATTTTATTGTCCCATTGCTAAGCATATTTCATTTGTATGTTCCATCAAATTCCTATGTAGAATTAAATAAACGTAAACTCCATTGACACTATATTGACTAAATGTTTTGTAATAGTATCTACTACATCTGTCATTAAACTCATTATAAAAATAATTCTATGAGAACATTCAAAGACAATTCTCATATCACTAAAATTTTTGATAGTTACATTATCATATTAATTTGTTTAAGGTCTTTTCCATAACTAGTGACTTCAGAAATAAGTATTTTTGTTCAAATAAATACAGCTGTCACAAAGAATACTTTAGTTTAATTACAATAATTAGTGTCTAATATAGGAAAAAAATCTTTAGGTTTTTAGATGGGCGAATGTTTGCAACATGCTCGGATGACACAACAATAGCATTATGGGATGTTCGCAACCTGAAGAAGAAAATTCGTTCGCTTCTCGGCCACTCGAATTGGGTGAAGAACATAGAGTTCTCAGTGAAAGACAAGCTACTAGTCACATCTGGGCTAGACGGCAGTATTTACACATGGGACATCAATTCGTACACGGAGTTCAACTTGGTGTATCAGAGGGTATTCCACGCGTCGGGGCTGATGCGGTGTCGGCTGTCGCCGGACGCCAAGCAGATGGTCATGTGCACCACCGGCGGGCTCCTTGTCATCGTACACGACTTGAATTTGACAACGCTGGCGCAAGATCTACATGGATTTAAGGTGAGCTTATCTCGGTTTCATTTAATATATCATTCAGACTAATGCTATCAATCAATCTATAAAAGATATAGATATTTAATGAGTCAAATTTTAATGATATCCGTAGTAGGTACTTAATTAAAAATTAATACTTGAGTAACTGAGTATGTTAATAGCAAAATATTTGTGTAATACCTATCAACGTAATAAGATATAAATTTAACAATCATAAATTTCATTATATTGAATCAATAGATTTCATACAATAATAGATATTAAATAAAATTTCTAATATCAAAAATCACTAATGTATATAATTGTAATTGATAGAGTAAGGAGGAGTTCCGTGTTTAAAGCTAAATGTATATTAAATTAAAATGTTTTTATCGTTTACGGCTAGTGCGTGAACATTTTTCGTACACGATTTGCCGTAAAAAAGTAATGACATGTTTCTTTATACTCACTGTACTTACATACGTTATGAGTATAATAAACTGACCTTCTACTCCGGCGTAGCTAGTAAATATTTATTTAAATTTAAATTTTAGTACCCCGATAACGTAACGTGTAAGGCTGTGCTGAAAAGCTATAAAAAGGCAGGCAGGAATACATAGATTTATGTTTTTATCACTAATTTTAATAGATTTTTTCTGAGTATATTTCCGAAATTTTTGAGGTTGCTATAAGTAATCAAACGAACTCAGTGGATTTATAGAGTTCAGTGTAGCAAAATGCTCAGTTTCGGGCCGTACCGCGGAATCAGAGAATCACAATTTGCTGCCGTACCGAAAGTTAGCAATAATAGGTCGTCAAAATAAAATAGCCACCGACTACTGGTAAATTATCCACTTTAGACGTTTAGCTATGAAGCAAGATCTAAAAAACAGTTTAATTTGCGAGTGACTTGTTGCAATTTTATGCTATTAGATTTTAAAAAAATCGCTATTAGATACACGTAACAATACGAGCACGGTAGACCTTACCCTGAGGTCAGTAATGAGGAAATCAAATACAGTGAGACTTCCTCGACGTCGTCCACTATCAATCGCACCTTATACCAAATAGCAAAATGAAAGTAACCGATTACGCGTCGATATGAAAGCGAAAATCACACTCTTAACGGCGCCTCTGTCACTTTGGTCTTATATATGTTTTAAAACCTTCGCGGTGGTGGACCTTATAAATAAATATTAACTTCTGGAATCTAATTAAAAAACAATACTTATTCAGTTTAAAAGACATTACATTGGTATCATTTATGAGTATCTCTTTATTTATTAATGCATCTATAATTTCATGTCACATTACCCGTATAGGTTCGTAATTTTATGTTTTTGTATTACGATTAACAATCGAATACATACCTACATGGTATGCGCTGGAAATATTTGTGGTGACAAGTAGTGCACCTATTTCTAGCGCAGAGCTATGCTACGCTACAGGACCGGTTACGGCGACTACCGCCTAATATAGAATGTGATCGTGATCGTCCTCTAAATCCACCCTTATCTATAATTATCGACACATGTTAGGTATACTTTAGTTAGCGTAACGTTCAGAAAATAAGCATATGATTCATCGTACTCTTAGAACTGATCTAAACGGTTATCAGTTACTTAAATATCTACTCATTAACATCCGTAGACGAGCAAAAGTCAATATTTTTAGTGTTTAATTATAATCAAAGCTTAACTTAAGCTTATCGTATTTAACCATATTTGATATCGTATCAAGTGATACGATATCAAATATGGTTAAATACGATATCAATATCATACGATATCAAAAATGGTACAGGCAGGAGTAGATACTCCAAGTATCTTTCAAAAATAATTTCTTAGTGCTCATCGACGAAGATCAAAGATTTTCTAGGTGAAACATCAGGTTGCTAGACCCACAGTCAGTCGGTGCAGAATACTAAGTAGATCAATTGCTATAGCAATCTCTATGGAGATCAAGAACGCTGTGTCCTTATTTCATGCAAATTTTTGATCTAGAAATTAAGTAGCCGATTATCCGCCTACGTGTACCCTTGGAATGTTGGTGTCCTTGTCAAACGGAAGACCACAATGTCCCGCAATGTTCGCGTGACTGACAACGCCCTAGCTCTCACAACACAATTATAATGAGTTGATAAGGATGATTGGAAAATCATGGCAAAAATGAAGGTTATTGATAAATTTCTAATTAATTATGCGTTCTGAAACTGTTATCGTAAATGTAAACAGTCAGGCTAGGTCGTTGTGGTTTTAATTTATTTATTCAGTCTAAGGTTAAGGCGTTGTTGACATAGGCCCCAACGGTAGTTAAGCAGACTTATTTACTTACTTATTATTCTAAACCGAGGGTTTAAAAGTGCGAACTTATGCTCATTGATATGTTGCTCTAGTTAACCCTTGGTAATTACGGGAAGTATGTCAAAGGACTTTGTTTTATGTTGTAAATTTTGTTCATCACTTATATTTAGGTACTAGCAACCCGCTCCGGCTTCGCACGGGTGAAATGCAGATACTAAATATAATACAGAATAAACGGATGTTATTATACGTATAAACCTTCCTCTTCAATCACTCTATCTTTTTAAAAAACTGCATCAAGATCCGTTGCGTAGTTTTAAAGATTTAAGCATACATAGGATTATAGGGACAGAGAAAGCGACTTTGTTTTATACTACCTATGTAGTGATACTTGCAAAGACCTAATTCCATATAAGTTTTGTGAGTAATGTTAATGGCGCATATTGACGAAGTTGCCGTTTCCAGCCGAACCTGTACAGGCTGATGCAGATGAGCCAGCAGCTGATACCGATAGCGGCGATGTACGACCACCTGTTCGACGCCAAGCGCACCGAGAACCGCGTCGAGTTCGTCTCGGACTTCCCCGACGGGAATGACGCTCAAGTCGTCAGCGCGCTGCAGGTACAGGGTTTTCACACCTAACATACCTTTTTTTTTTTGTTGACGAGGGGGAAACCTTCAAAAGGTACCCGACGCTGTGGGAGCGACGCCGGGTTATGTGGGATTCTTACCGCACTAAAACCCCCCCGATGGCCGCCTCAGCGCTGTTAGGAG
>DWPV01007274.1:0-10816 GCA_018251915.1 Urbanus proteus proteus
GAATCCATTATTTTTTTCTTCTGGCCGGCACTTTCATTTTTGGGTACAAATTGTTCGAGACTTGAATGATCTCCTTTCTTGTTCTCCTTTACATGTCGTCCATTCTTATTAATTTTTAATACTTTTACTTACTGTCCACAAGTTAAATCATTATCATCGAGGCCACTATAGCCACGGGTGGGTTTGCCCTGGTCCTGAATATCTTTCCAGTCCGATCTATTTTGAGCTTTCTTCCTTCAATTTGTTACGCCCGTTTATTGGTCTTCCTCGGTTTCTCCGACCGTCCGGCTTAGCATATAGTAAAGCCATCCTTTCTACATGTCCTGCCCATCGTAGGCGTCCATTCTTAATAGCCTTGATGACATTAGGCTCGTCGTAAATCAGGTAAAGCTCGTGGTTATACCGCGTCAACCCTAATTTTCTAACACTGTTCCGAAAATATAATAGTTAGGATTTTAAATAATGTCTAAATATTATAAGTCTCCGTAAAAATCTGAGTCATAAAGACGCGAGCCTAATTACGTGCGCATATACAAAAGTAGTTTCCCCCATTACACATGTCGTAGACAGTAGACGCGCTCAAGAGTTAGAAGACTTGCAGAGAACCAGCGCTCGTACACGTTTTTTTGTATCAAGATGTCTTGCACGCTTCGTTGAGAGCTTTCAGTCACAAGACGTTACAGGTTTTGTGTTGTGTTTCTAAATGTTTTACGATTGTATTTAATGTTTTTACCAGTTGATGTGACCAGTATGCTGTTTTTTGATTCAGATGTTGCTACAAGTATGTAATTAGGTAGTATGTAATAAGAACGCTGAGATTTTGAGGTGGATATTATAACATCTGATTGGTACATTTATAGTAAAATGAACGTTTCGGACATGGAAATTCTGCAAATGTATTTTATTCATATAAATTTCACTGATTATATATGTATTACTTTCAAAAAAATTGTATCGAAAGTAGTAAGCGAAACAATTCCAACTAATTTTTAATGCAAAAATAAACCATTGTAGGAAAATTTATGTATATTTTAATTAAGCCGGAAATTAAGGTTCATCTCAAATTTCCAAGAAGGATTTTGATACCTAAGGTATAAGGGATCTAATAATGACCAGTTCTCAAGTTTATTCACTGAGAGCCGATCCTGATCTCATTTTCGCGTTTGTTTACCTTAGATCTCTTGGGAGTTGGATAAATCTAAGCTAATCTTCCAAATGGAAAACATTTTTGATGAACCGACTAAGGGAATAAGTTACTTTCGATTGTTCTCAATCAATCAAAATCATAGTGTACGAATAACATACAATTGTGCCATCAGATTTGTTTTTGTAGTTTCGGAGTAGTAAATGAACGCGCAGTCCACCTGATGGTAAGTGGACACTGAACATCTGTAATCAACCCCTGATATGATTAAGGTCTACCTAAAGTTGAGCACAGATGTGTTGCTACCCCTGAGGACTGAGTTACTGACTTGAATGTTTCAGTATACTATTTCAAAATCAATTCCTAAACCACAGTACTTAAAAACCTTGACGGACTGCTAAAACACTGTTGTTCTCATAAGACGGTGTGAACTTCTTTAAAAATACGTTTTTTTTATATTACGGTTTTATCCAACGCATACTAAATTTTTTAATGATTTCACAAATAGGTCACCGTTTTCGCTGATTATGTAGGATACTAGAACTTCAGAGGACTAAGGACGTTATAAGTTGTTTGACACACATACTCAATGTAGTACAGCGTTCCCACAAAGCGATTACACGAGGCTTTGCCTCTGTGCAATATTTACTCTGCCGCTGCGGGCGAACTTCTCTACTTAATGTGCGCTCCGAAGTTCCCGCTACGTCATTGTGGTGGTGTATTCAATCCTATTATATTAAGGACTATTACTTTAGTTTGTTCTATTATATTATAGAATATAATATATTTCTAAATAAAGTTGTATATATTTCTTAATGGACTGGCGTTTGCATTATTACTACTTACTATCGTAGCTTGTATGTTCTTCCTACCTATTTTCTTCTACTACCTATCTTCTCATTATCTAATTTCATAAGTTGTAAATATTAATGAGACATACGATGCAGCAAGCTCGCCTAGACGGTGCGTATTCACTTTTGTATTGAAGATCTCAGATTGTCTTTAATATCTACTCTTCTACGTTACTGTAGAGGTGTATTAAATCATATCACATTAAAAACGATTGCCTTAGATTATATGTAAGACATTGACCTATTTCTAAGTTACTGTATTAAAAAGACTAAGTGCTAGCCGGATTACGGGCATTAATAGCTTGCTTAGTTGAGTGAACAATAATTTTATCGGCAGCAGAAAAGCAAAGCAAAGTTATATCTGCTTAAAATAACCTGTAAACAAATTAGTACATTACGATACGGGTGACCTATGTTGCCTATTACTGCACGGCGTGAAGTTAGCACCCTCAATTTAGGTCACTAGTATCGTATTTTATTTTAAAGTACGCGTGAAAGAAATGCGTGCGTAAAGTGCGTGCGTAAAGTGCGTGTTTAGGTCACACTGTGCAATAAAATAAAATAATAAGTGTCCAAATACTACTCAATGCACTGTTTAAAATAATTCTACCTATATTTTCAATAATTTCTATCTCACTTTGCTGCAGAGGAACAGATAAACTAGGATTGGTTTTCATTTTGTGTACGGAACATTAAGACATTTTACGTCACATATTAATTATCTCTTTTGGTCCTCTATATACTTTGACCGTTTATGCAGAGTAAATATTAAACCCGTAACAGTTATAGTTCAGCATCTTACAGCGTCGCCACAAAGCGATTACGCGAAGCCTCTGTACAATATTTACTCTGCCGCTGCGGGCGAACTTCTCAACTAAATGTACGTTTCGTTCCGAAGTTCCCGCTACGTCACTCTGGTGTATCAAGCCCCATTATATTGAGGACGGGTGCCTTGGATGCTTTCGTTTCGTTTACGGAAAATGATCGAAATAATACGGCAGTGTCTTTTATTGTTGAATTTACATGGCAAAAGAGTGTGTAGTAATGTCAATCTGTATCGGTTTCATTGGGCACATTCGTTCAATCAAATACTTGGTGTTAAAAAATGAAAAAATCGATTCAGAGTAACATTGAAATATTCGAAAAAAATCCTCTCTGGAAGTAAATAGTAATTGTTAGTACAACATTATTGACAAATAAAAACTTAGCTAAGTTGCGACTTTTTATTTGTCGTCATTTAAAATCAAATAGTATTAAAAAATCGTAAATCTCAATTAAGTAAACGTTATCTCTTCCATACATGTCAATGGACAGTTTTACATATAAAAAATTACACTAGTTTGCAAAAAGAAAAATGCTGCGAGAATGTTATAGAAAGAAATTCTTGTATTTCCTTTAACCTTACACCCTTTTATTTTTCTATCGCCTTCTTTGATCTTAACGTTACAGGATGGCAATGTCAATTAATGTTTTTGTTGGGAACTTTACAAAAACTTAAGGTACTCGTCTCATAGGCCACGAGCAAGGATTAAAAAGATTAGCTTCTAAGTAAAATTGTTGCACAATAGCTAATGATAACATTGTTAGAATGAAAGCGCGTTATTTTTTACTCGCCTGATGTGGTGATTATACACGAACGTCTAGTCGTACATACAGTAAAACTATTCACTTGAATAATTGCAGTAGTAATGACCCTTTTTATAATTGCAGCGCTGCAATTTTTCCACTTGACCGATTGCTCATAAGAGACGCTCCAGTCTACACCTATCCTATTTATTAGCTGAGGTTTAATTCCTAATATAGAATACGCTGGACAATCTATAAGGTTATATGTAATGATGGTATTTTATATCGAAATTCCAATTTCAACTATTTATCTTTCATTTATATAATCTGTTTGTGCGACAAGGGGCTAAAAGAAGTTGAATTGCCATAAGCGGCGAATTTTCTCGATTAGGATTATCGGCGTTACAATAAAGGCAGTCGCTGTCTAGACTCACTTGGTGCATTACGGCTAAGCGGTCGGTTCGGAATGGGTTCAAGTAAACTACATCTATATCAGTAAGTATTGAGTAGGGTCAGAGAAAAAGAGATTCCAATTAAATGATTCGCTTTTTAGATGAGAAAGTAGTGGTCGGATGCCGTGGTCCATGTATACGGCGATCGTCAATGGTTAAGAAGTCTGTGAATTTCTTTTTTTAAGCTTCCTTACACTCGATGAAAATACGGAACGTATATGGCCCTGATGTCGGTTTGACTTTAGTTTCCTTTCCAATTTTTAATAATAAGTTGGAAAAATAGTCGTAATGTATTTTTAATGGTAGTTAATTGAGTTTCAAATAGAAGAAATAGGTACGTGAATGTAGTTGATAGATAATAACTTGGCTTAGGTACCGCAAACGCTACAGTTCGGATAAAATTACTACTAGACAATGCGCGACTGACATATATGTATGATGATATATGTATATCTATTATATTTTCAACTTATATAGAATATGACATATTTATGTGTAAAAGTTTTGCATGTAGGCATGAGTGTTGTAGACAATAAAAAAAATGGCGAATAGAAATTAAAAACCGAAGAATCAAGAAATTGTTCTGATCTCAAAGGTATATGTAACTGCCACATAATTCTATTTACTTGCTATTACTATGTGTTATTGCTAAGCGATGATTCCCCTGATGTGTTTTGAACGAATGCTCACCGAGTCAGAGAGCCTGAAAAGGACATCGCGCTTGAAGGTCTTCAGCGGAGGTCCTATGGAGTTCCCGGAATCCTCCACTGTCAAGCGCATAACCCGGCGTCGCTCCTAAGGCGTCGGGTAACTTTTGAAGGTTGCCCCCTCGTTATCAAAAAAAAGATGTATCCGAATTAGTATATGTATGTTAGTATCGAATGATACCAACTGTAGTTTGTTCACGTGCCCACCGAAGCACAAAAACATTGATGAAACGGTCATTCATCCAATGCAATTATTGCTAGTTCTCGTTCTCAATTGCTTAATTTGAAATATCGCTTCCGACGCCCAATAATAAATATTATTATGTGCCATCGAACTGTGAACGGAAATATCGATTCAATAAATTGATTAGTAATAATTCGTTTTAACGGAAATAATGTGAGGAAAGGTGTTTAAGGGAACTGTCTTACATGTATGTTACACACGTCAGACTTTCTAAGTAAGTAGTGGTATTTCTGGAGCGCTATGACGTGGGGTTCTCCAAAAAAGGTGCAAAAAGATATATCTTTCAAAAGTCTTTCAAAAAGTTAGCAATGCATGCTTGGGCGATTCATTTGGTGTTGCAAATGTCAATAGGAGACGGTGAATTCTTTCGAATCAGGTATCCCGTCGGCCATGTAGAGAGGTTTCAATATAAAAAAAAATATTATTTTGGCCAGCCCAAATCCGGCCTCAGCAGTGAAATTAATACTTCTTGTATAGTACAACTCTCATAAATATTATCAACTCCATAAAATATGAATATTGAGTTAAAATACAAATCTTTATTAATTTATTCGTTTTTATCTTTTTCAGACATTTAGTTGCCGTGCCGGAGGTTTTAAGATGGACCTCGAAACCACACCCGTGAGTACAGTAATTATTAAATCGTTAAATTACTATTCTTGTAAATTTAATTATATCGAAAATGTTTAAATGCACTTAACGAATATTTTATAAGACAACTTGGCTCTTCAAGCTTAAGAATTTATAAATTTAAACAACTCTATACACATCACAATCGTTGGTTTTTTAATACAGCGCCACCTTTTGAATATGTACGAAAGTACTGTAACCGGTAGGACTGTACCTGCAGGAAGCAGGATCAATTCGGGTTCGTTTCTGAGTTCTTTGTAAATATTCAAACGCTCGTTAGATGGCGTTGGTTTAGGCATACTTGGCTTATACTGAACTAGAGGGCACCACATTGAAGTTGGAACGAAAGCTAGTAGTCTAGTGGACTATCTATTGTTAACACCCTCGTGTAGATGGCGCTGTTTTTACACAACTAGAACGTAAACTAGGGAAGTAATTGCTTCACACTGTAACCGTTAGATGTCATAAGTTTGAATGTCGTTACATTTTTAACTTCTTTTTTTTCTAAATTGATATATGAATTTACAAACGTACGGATGTAACATTTTATTGTGTAGAAATATAAAATATGTTTTATTAAATTGCATATGCGGACATACCTACATTAGAGGTTTTTAGGTGTGATAGGAATTCATTTTTATGAAGTTTTTGATTCGCGTTAAAACAGAATCTATGCGTCAATGTTATTATAATCGCTGTAAAATATTATTTGTAATGTTCATTCGTAACATAAATATGTATGTATTTCCCAAAGTGGGTTAACCGGTCAAACTAGACGCAAATTTTAATTTAAAAAGCCCATTTTGTAGCCATCTGCCAAATTGAGAATGATTTTATGGCAAAAATATCATTTAATGAAAATATTCCACTAGCGAAATTTTATGACGTTTTAAAATTCAAGTACATCATCTAAAAGAGTTTCCACGGGAGAGCTCAATTTAATGCTCCATATGAACTGAGCGAGCTTCATTTTTCGCACTATTTCGCGAGTCCCACGCCACATTAGTCCCGCCATATGAGTGCTGAATTAAAACATTTTGGCACGAGATTTCGCCTTTAAAATATATTAAAAGATTGGAAATGACACTGTTGGACCCACGGGCAAAGTATCCATTGTCTGCAGCCCGATTGCCGATAAATTTATAGTATTTTCGCTACATTTTGCTGGCTATCGGTTCATTATTAAAATACACACTACGGCCGCTTCCAAAACAATACATATCGCGAATCGCGTTCAAATGACTTGCCTTAAAATTTATTGCCGTTACAATTTTCAATGTTCGTTTCGATCCTTCCAGTCGCTTTGATAGCGTTTCAATTAACTACAGTTGAACGTCTATTCACATTCGTGTGGATGCATATAAAGCGCTCTATGGAATAGGCTAAAATCTAGCGTGTCTGCGAATAAAGCTTTGTCGTAAATTCAAGTGTGGTGCGAGGTGCCCCGCCTCGGGCGAGTCGCAAAGCGGCACCAGCACGCCCGCTCCGGATATTCAGCGTTACGAATAGCTTTATTAAGACTAAATATTACAATTTCCTAGCAAGTATTGCGCTGGTTGGAATTGCTAATGCGCCGACGAAGGAACAGTGAAAAGATGCGATTGCACCCAGCCAGCCCGACACTGCCGGTTTCTTGTTTTATGAACGGCGAAATTGCAGTTTCACGCTGAGTTACTAACTAAAGCTGGGTGTCGTTATTTATATTAACTTTACCTGCGATTTCTTACACTAGCATTATAATTTGAGGGGCGTTCCTTTTATTATTAAGGACTCGAAATTACTCTTTGTAATGTATTGCATTTTTCGAGCAGAAAGCGCGGCTTATCTCGGCAACCGAGGAGAAAAAGTAACAATAATATCTTGTGAAGTCTAGTCAGATAGCTTGTTAGAAAAGGGGCTGCGTCTCCGGACCACAAATTACTATGATTTAATATTGCTTAGTTATCTGCGGGCTGGTAATTTGTTAGCGCGCCTCTCGGGCTCCGGGATGGGGCGCCATTGTTGCCGCCGTCTTTTGTTCATCGCCTGCCCCGCACGATACGATCTTGAGTTATTATGATTAGGATTCTTTGCCAAGTGATGCAAACTTGCTAATTCCGCCATTATCGTTTGAGTTTTAGTCATCCCAGTGAGAGTTTTAACCGAGCTATCAAGCTTTGTTTACTGTTTACTTGTTTAATAAAAAACAGTTAATTTCCACTCTGGAAAAGATTTAGTTTTTAGGCACAATATTTCGATTTAATTTAAAAATTATAAAAATATCACTATCACGAAGAAAAAATGTAACTGCATGAGAATAAATCCCCATAAAGTTCTTAGTGATATGTGAAAGAGTGTAAAGAGAATCGATTGTAAAAAAATCTTAAAAAATCGGGATTCGTTAACGTCGTAATTGATCGGTAACTCCTAATCAAATTACAAACTCCATGAAAGTGACTGCCCCTCATAACTTGGGACTATTCGTTTAATTCATAACGCGACTCCGCGTGGCCCGCTAGATTAATAAACGTCACCTGGACTCGTAAAGTCGATGGTTAATATATCAAACGAGCCGTCATGTCACGCACTCCAATGTAACTTTCATTTCATATAGTGCTTCAGGATCGAGGGCGGCTTTTTCAATTAGTGAAAACATTCAATTGTCATTGTGTTTATAGTGTAATTGCCGGTTTGTTATCCATCCATCTTGACCGGTGTAATGGGTTGCCATCAGGGGAATGAATCGGCGAGTTGGACGTCCGATGCCCGAGCCGCCTGTGTGTTGCCGAAATGGCTTTCTGTTTAAACGTAACGTCAGACACAGAGGCGTCTGGGGATCTCGTGTTGACGACAAGTGCTCTAGCGAATTACCGGATTTATGGCTTATTATTTTGTTGACGTTCCTTTGTATTTTTTTTTCGTTAAGACAACATTTTATTAAGGTTGCTTGCGTTTCTTTACGATGCAATTTGTTGCTGTTCATTATAAAACTTGCAAAGTAATCTAAAAACTCATTATCTCATCATATTTCCCTCGTGGTCATTATTTAAACATTTTTATAAATGTTAAAGACATTAGGCATTATTAAGAACTATGGAACACGATAACCATCATAAACCTTTAGTAAATATCGAAATAGAATGGCATACTAACTGAAGGGTGTATTATCTTTTACCACTTTACTTTAACAGCACTTTAAAAAATAATTATTATAAAAGTCTTTTATTACAAATAGAGTTTTATTTTTCAGGAATGAACTTTCTCGAAATTGTCCCGAAGAATTCAAAATTGAGCTCAAGAGAACCCATTCCCGATAGACTTGCTCCACGTTTATTTAATTTTTCTTTGGTTTTTAAATTACTTTTTATCTCATCTCTTACTTCATTTCCATCTTTTAAACGATGACGTATAGTCTTGATAGAACTTTTTGTATCATAATCATTTACTTTCTTTGGTTTGTTAAATTAAACTCTTCATTATTTCTAATACAGCTATAGTTTGTAGTAACCCATCAAACTGATTCTTTAGTATTGTTTAGTTACTTTAATCTTGTATTATTTAGCATTCATTTAATTATTATTCGTAGCATTCGTAAGATAATCTCTTTAGTAATAGTCTTTATTGTTCCTTATTCTTCGTAATACTCAATTTTCATTATGTTCTGTAGTTATTGCAACGAATCTAATAACTCTATAGCTAGATCACGTTTTAAAACTACAAATTACATTACGGCCACGTACAATGTTGTGTAATACCGTCCATTGCAGACTTCACTACAATGTAAACGTTAAACTACTTAGCTATAATAGCAATAAAGGTATGAAGTACTACATTGTTTTTGATTTTTGTCGTAATTGCTAGAAAAGAAAGGTATGTTACAATATTAAATTATGTTGAGAGATTTTGTCTATTTGTTAATGAAAATAGATTTATTCACGTTTCAAAAGATTGAAGTTCCTGAACATAGAAAAATAATCATACTCAAATGTACGATGTACGCAGTAAATAGAATTCAAGCAATCTTCAATATGTGCATGCAATAACAGTGTATACGGTGATATTGTAGTGTAATGTTTCCTTTACGACCTCGGTGTGCAGTACAAGAGATCAGAGCAACGATTATTTAAATAGAACGAATACGTACGTGTACTGTATATATAATGTAATGAAAATAGATTATTTATTTATGAAGCAAAAGGTGTTTACAATTAATAAGCTATTTCTATCACGTATATTATATCTGCAGTAACGTATAGATATTGCAGTGTAATGTAGTTCTTTGTAACATCCTTTATTTTGCAGTTAAAATTGTATTATAATTGACAATAGGTTATTTATATTGTAAAAAGGATTAAATTAAAGCTGGGACTAGCAAGTATATTAAGCGTTTCTGTATTTTTATTATCACCTATACTTTGTTGAATCTGCAATATATGTGTATTATGCATGCCGTAACGACGGTTATATTGTAGTGTAATGTTTCCTTTACGATCCCAGAACAGTTATACATATAATTTCGGTACAAGAGGTTGGAATAAAACTCGTTAAAAATAATAATCTTGTTTATTATACAGAACAAAAGTAATGTTGGAAAAGGTGTAACAAATCTGCAATTAGAAAGGCTTTTTTGTGGCAAAGGTACTTATCCGAGATGATATAACAGTAGTAGATGTAGATTCCAATTTTATTAGTGGTTGATCACCAGTTTTCAGAAGAAGACGGCACTTACCATTAAGTGGACTGTATACCGTTATAACATAAAAACTTTTTTAACATAAAACATAATTTAAAATAGGTACCTGATCCCCGCTCTCCCGTGACGCCGACCGCATGCGCGTGGTGTGCGCGCTAATGCTTTTTTTCCAAAAATTAAAGTAGCCTATGTTACGCCTTAGACCTTCTGCTATCTCCAGTGAAAATTCCGCCAAAATCGGTCCAGCCGTTTAGAAGATTACCTCCGCCAAACACACAGGCAGATAGTCAAACTTTTTTTCATTTTTTACTTTTTTTAATTCCATTTTCCTAATAGGTATTGTGTATATTTTCATATGCATTGAGTAAAAATGCTATTTTGAAATCACAACCAGACACTTCAAATTTTATTTATTCGTATAGATAGATTCTATATTTTAATTATCACCCAAACAAATAAATGGAATCTTAGCCAACTGCAATACATGCATGTAGGAGCAGCGTGTACGGCGATATTGTAGTGTAATGTTTCCTTTACGATCCCAGTGCAG
>DWPV01007275.1:0-10816 GCA_018251915.1 Urbanus proteus proteus
AGCTGAGTGCGAAGGCGCCGCTCGATATGATACTGCCCATTAATGTTACCACACGGAAACCGTACCTGAAATCCAAATAAATTATGATTAGCTTAGAATTAAACACGTAATTTTTTGTTGGAATAATATTTAAAATACCTAAGTAGGTATTTAAGTTAGGTCCCTAATACTTTGAACTTATTTGTCTATATACTTAATCCACTGCAATATGAAATTAATTCAAAATAGATCAAAGAAAATAATTATACAGGTCTATATGAAATATATTTTTTTAATTAGGAAACTTTGAAATGAGGTGAATTAGGTCAATAACTAAAATTTAATATTTAAAACTGAACTACATACGAGTACCTACACTAGTCATTGCAACTTTGATAAAGTAGTTCAAGAGGTCAGATAATATATTTTTTTTTGATTTTTTGTATCTAATTGATCTCTAAAGTGATGTTTGATATACCAATGCATTGGTGATCAACTCAATATACCTACTGTCCTATTTATAATACAGAGATGTCAATGGGCGGAAGAGACCACTTAAGAGCAAATGGGTGCAAGTCAGCCACTTTGTTACACAAATATTAACCATAGAATACTTTATATACCAAGGGCATCGTCAGCCACGACAGTTAATGTAAGGAACAGTGGTTATTGAATTTCTAGTCTCCCTTGTGGTATGGTCCACATACTTATCCGAGGCGTTCCAATACAATTGTTAGGGGTAGCAACGAATCGGTAGGGCTCTAATCTTATCTGTAGTTCATTACCTAACTAGTGATGCGGCTACCCTTACCTATGCCCCCTTACCTATATTTTTGTAACCCCATTGTTTAGTAAGCAATATATCAATTGTTTCTTACTTGTTCGCTAAAGCTGAAACGAAGGGTCCGGCCAAAAGATAGAAACCAGCGAGTAGCGAGTTAACAGGTCCCACTACGCTGTCCGCTACCTGTTGAATAAAACAGTAAAGTTAGTTAAATTTTAAGCATGGAGATATTCAAGGTTTTGAAAAATTCGTTTCCGGTACATTGCAACATCTACCAAAATAATAATGTATGGTGTGTGTATATTTCCTCTCTAAAGTACAGTTAAAAATTATAGAATACGATGTTATTCTTGACGTTGACGTTATTTCAACATAAAATTTTATATACAGTTATATTTTTAATACCTACCTGCTGAACTGATTTTACTGAGCGTAGTCAATAAATATTAAATTCTAATGGTTGTTAAATATTTTTAGTTCGATAAAAAAAAATTGTAGTATAATACATACTTCAATCTCGTAAAAAATCAATTTAGCAATAACATAATATTTAAAGGAAAGAAAAGATAAAATTTCGTTTACATTCAAAATCATGCACGCTGTTCGCTTATGAGTTAGACTAAATACAATTTCAAAATTATTTCAGCCAATTCGATCGTATTATATAGTTCATAACAATTTAAGTATATTACCGTTCACCTTCGCAAAAAATACCTACGTATAATGAATCAATTCCTGCAACACTAATTATTTAAACTTTGTCCAATTTCACATTCATTTGTCTTGAATAAATTTGATTTTATATTGACCTTTGCATAATGTATTTAGATGCCTATAATTGAGAATAAACCTTTGCACTTAACTATTGAGTTTACATTTAAATTCGGACATTTACCTTGTAGAGTGTTTCCTAAATATACCTATTATGCTTTCCTATTATTTTATTCGAAAATAATACCTATGTGTATAAATTTTTATAGTAATCTCGTACTCTTTGTAAAATCGTATATTTTTGATTTTTATTCTTACAAGTCTTAGTTTCGAGATTAGGGCGTATAGACAGAAGGACAAACATTTAAATATTTTGTAGGTTTTCGTGTACCAAGTATTATTCCTAAGCATATAAGCCTAGAAATTAGTATTTAAATTAAAATAACAGTTACACAGGCCAATTGAAAATTATGCCTAGATAATAATTCATTATGAGATGTTAATCTCTCAGGAAATAATACAGATTAGATAAACGTCATGACAAAAACTCGGTAACATGGAAGTGACACTTCCCAGAAGCAAACATTTCCGTTTTGAAACCTCTCATGTAACCTAGTAGCCTTGATATGTGACAGTCGAGAATGTCTGCGCGTTTTTCATTCTTTTATTAATTAAAGACATATTAGGAACGCATTTTAATGTTGATTAAGCTTTGAGCGTTTAATGATGCTTCTTTATTCGAGAATTGCCACTCAAATAACATACATTGAAACACTTGGTACAGCACTTTTTTGATAGGACTAAAAACAAAAGTTTTGACTGGAATTCATACGCCCGTAGCCAGGTTTGTACATAGGTATAGGTACCATATTAATACAATATTGTTGATTTCTGGAAAACACGATTTTAACTATGACAAATACGGGAATTTTGCAAAACATTTAGTTGGGAATACCTGCGAGTCCAGCTCAATTCAGAGTAAAATTGTTATTTGGTAGGTATTAAGCAAATGATTTCAGTTCATTTTAATATATTTGCCTATAGTCGAATGTACTTTAATTATAATGGGCCATTGTCCTCATAGGCATTATACGTAGGTATTATATTCCATTTTAATATGTCGTTACTGTTAACAGTGTGCGGCGGATTGCATTGTAGGACCTATATCTACTTTTACTTTTACAACTTTTACCTAGAGTTGTGCATAAGGCATAGTGTGAGCCAGGGATGTTATAGAGCTCTGTAACCGAAACCGAAACTATCCGAAATAAAAAACTACTTGAAACCGATTCGAAAGCGAAACTTTAATATCCGATATTAAGTTTCGAATAATTTCGGATAGGGGCGAAGTTCCAATATAAAGCTGTCATTAAACAGGTTTTCACGCGACCTAGCCGATATAATAACTGTGTACGTTCCTTATTTGCAAATAACGTGAATCATTCAATCATTGTAGTTTATTTATCTTTTCTTTGAGGAATGGAAAAAATAACATAATATATTACCCGTATACCCCGAAACTGTCGAATAGATCGAAATAATTTCATATCGGTTCACATAACCGATATGAAATTTCGGATCTAAATATGGAATCCAGATCCGAAATTTCATATCCATAACATCCCTAGTGTGAACGAGACCTAACCCTAGGCATGTGCGGCGCCACCAATGTTAACGGAAGCGTGCGACGTTCACGCCTCGCTGCGTATGTATTGGATACGTTTGTTTGTGGCAAATTTATTCTGTGAAAACACAAGCTGAGCGCATAAAAAAACGATGTATGACGCACATTGTTGCGGTGGGGGCGTGGGGCCTGTTTGACGCGTTTTTATAATTGTTATCTCTACATCAAAATACGTTGTAGAACAATGTGGTACCTATCTACAAATCTACAGTACAGAGTTATATATCCTTATGTGGGTATTAAGTATTTTACTACTTTGTGCGCATAATAGAAAAAAATATTGTGATATAATGCGCGTATTTTGAGATTGTAGAGCTCTCCGTGCTTTGATTTTGGCAGCACCGTCGCCAAATATATGACTTCACGACTATGTTTGGACCACTTCTGATAAGACTATTACTATTCCTATAACTAGAACTGCATGCTTGTGTGCTACTACTAACAAGTGTAAAAGGTGAAGTTTTATTGGATTTCATTGAATCAACGTCAGCTACAAGTACATTTACAAGTTACAGCAGGCGATCACCGCATTGTAGCCACGTAGAAATGCGTGTACCGTAATAGTTAACTTGCAATGTCTAGACGCATATTACTTAACTCACGACGACAAGGTTGTAAGTAGTTAGGAAGGTATAAGATTTTAGAACCTTAGACAACGCAGTAGGGTTTAGTTTTGCTTTAGAAATTATTCGTATTTTTACCTATCTACGGCGTATTGTAGTCAAGTCTGCATGGTTGTTCCTATTTACTTTGACCATGATGCATACGGTGGCCTCTCGTTAGGTCATTCGCTGACTATTGGCATAACGGTATCTTAACTAGTTAGCTTACAAGTATCGCATGTAAACAAGACCCTAAACTATTGACGTTCGAATTTAATACGTCGAAGAACTCTTCGTGGTGCATCTCTGGAGGCATCAGCACCACTGCTCCACCTAGTCTCCCTAAGAGATAAGTAGAAACTATCCTTCCTAAAACTCATCAAGTACATCTTAGTAGGTACTCTTATCCTGTTTGAGGTTGATATAAGGACGTCTATGGGCAGTAGTTGCCGCTTATAATCAAGTGGACTGCTTGCGTCTTTGCTTCTTCTATTCTATAGCATGAAGAAAAACGTCAATTGAGCAATGTTTATACACATTATACTATGTTTAAAAATGATTGATTCTATTCTAAGCCTTTTTAAAGCTTTGTAAAGCGTATGATGGATGGAGGTTATTCAAGGTAGGTTACTGTTTGTTTGATTAAAGTTCATAGTTTACCGTTACTAAGACTTTCCCTTATTAAGCTGGTAGTTGTTTGTTTACAACACGTGCTTCAAATAAAGGCGTGGTTAAAAATACATGCGACATTTGTTGAAGGTTCTCAAACATTGTTTAGTGGTCAAGCGATTGCATTCTTGACCTTGCATCGCCTTCAATAATAATAGTGCAATGCAAATTGTGTTTACTTACTGATATCCGTCTGTCACCAGCTCGAGAGGTCTGTTTTTCATCTTGTTTTGCTTATAAGTTACAATAATATTTTTAAATTGATTCTCATTGATCGCTCTATTTACGAATTGAAGTGCGAGGACCTTTATGTAGAGTCACAGTTGGCGATACCTATGCATGTAAAGGGTGTTTCACGAAGGACATACATTTTGAAATGTAAAAAAATATGTCTGTTAATATTTTATTAACTTTCTTTTTGGAATAATGTATGGAGGTAGGTAGGTACGTACATTTACACGTGAAATTAATATCGGTTAATTAGCCACCGTAACTCCGTTGGCAAGCCACACATTTCCGTAAAAATAAAAAAAATAAACTAATTTACCTACAAGTTGCTTTAAACTATTTCTAAAACTGAATTAGGTTAGTAATTAAGGATGTAAGGTCGGTTCATTAGCCGTTGACGATATACCCCAGCCCATTAAACGGCAACAAAAATTTCTAGAACATGAGTAACATTTCAAAAATAAGTTCGAAGCGACTCAGATTACAAAACGTAGTAACTCAGTAGGTTTGCCTGAATTATTTTTTGTTAGACGCCTGGCAATATCCCAATAGTTGCGCTTTGTGACCGACAAAATGGGGTTATTTTTAACGCAACGCATTTATCTATCATTTGAGAGGTCAGTGCAGTCGGGATAAGAGATAAATGCAATATATTACATAATTTATATAACCGTTTATTTTTGTAAAGTTATCGCAC
The DNA here is from genome assembly GCA_018251915.1 of Urbanus proteus proteus. Taxonomy (NCBI): domain Eukaryota; kingdom Metazoa; phylum Arthropoda; class Insecta; order Lepidoptera; family Hesperiidae; genus Urbanus; species Urbanus proteus. The sequence goes on from DWPV01007275.1 coordinate 5,355, forward strand.
TGTTTCATAACAACATGTGATTGCCTATATTTAATAGGATTTGGTACCTACCAATATTTTTCATCCATCTTACAAAAAAGGAGCTTATATAGATATCACTATCATTGTAGAACCTACAATCTACTTAAAACTTCATCATATTTAATGGAGAAGAATTTGTCATTAGATAGATTATTAATTTAACACGCTTTTTAAAAAATAATTTAGGTACAGTGTGAAAAAAGTCATAATTATGTTCTTGCATACAAAAGATTATTGTGCGAAACATCATTAATAGAAAGTTTCATTTACATAACTTCTCCATTGTAAAGGTTTACCTGAAAAATGCGCACAAAACTTAATTCAAGTCAAGTCTTTATTCAACATACACAATATTGAACACACTGTTATGTTTACTATTAGACTCTTAATAGTCACTAATGACAAATCTGCTATATTGATAAATGACCTAAAACACACAATCATAATGTAGATTTCATTAAAATACTTCTAAATAATTATATATTTAAAAATAATTGCAAGAAAATACAAAACAAATAGACATTGCTTATCGATTAGCCGAGTATCGAATCTATGTCGATCGTTAGCTAGTAAAAACGATTCGATTCGTAATGATACTAATCGAAAATGCAATAATGGCGTCTCGAGGTCGATGCCGTACATTGAACCCACATGGACGGTACGAGTGTACCATGCACTTACAATCCGTGGAAACTTTTACTAAACTCACCGTATTCCGTATTAAACATACGCGACATTCGAATTAAATCCATGATGGAGACTCGCTGCGTTTTTAACTAAAACACCGTCACAGTTTGTGAACTTGACATGTCAGACATGTGCAATGTACCTACATAGATTTAATACTTTAATAATTGTGGTAGAAGTTACTGAAGTGAGGATTATTTTGTACCTAGTACGAAACTTTGTACATAAATTCACTGTAGCGGCACCACCGCCACATCTATTTCTGTATTATTTGAAGGGTGCGGTGAGAAAAAATTAACATAAGGATTTCTATGTTGATGTTCTCCCCTACTCTATTTTAGTTTTATTTTTGTGTAGGTAACGAAGGATTTATTTTAACCAATAATATTTAATCTGTTCCAAAATATATACACATAAGTGATTATCTAACTTTATTTTATTGCAAACAGCCCGCGAACAAGTTTCTCGTTGTATCTATAATGGGTAACTTGATTAACATATAATATTGTTACGGAATATTCCAGTTGGGCCCAAAACAGGTTTGTAGCTAAATTATTATCAACGATGACATTGCAAGGGCAATGTATTAAAACCTGATTTTTAGAAATATATCACATTCATAATTACTAAAGGGAAATCTATCACAAAAAAATACATAAATAAATAAAAAAATCAGGATATAATTAGTAAATGAGTTATTCTTAAAACCTGTATACAATTAACAATTATTCTGGTTAAAATTTGATGGTAGAGTTAGGTAGAGAGATATATAATTTTAATAATCATAAAGAGCTTATAAATAATCTTATTACAATATCACACACTGATCACAAACCTCAATTAATTATAATATAAACGTCTTTAAAATATTTTCTTTTGATTTTAATTTCAAAATGATTACGAAAAACATTTCGTTTGCAAAATATAAGGCGAATAAAATTTTAAATACCTCACCTCAAAACCAATACATATCCCAAAAAAGGCAGTCTTAAATTACGATTGGAGCAATTCTAAACAGACATCTAAGTACTGCAGTGGGTGTACTTAATTGACTAGCCTCAGCAGGCTTCAGACGTCAGACGCCACTAATACGGAGAAATAATAAATGAACACTCAATTTTACTGAGGTACTCGTACTTGTAACGTTATTATAAATAAATAAATAAAATAACAAAATTTTGCAAAGTACGAAAATACTGTAATTCTGTAAAATACAAAAATACTAACACGAAAGCAAATGCTCTAACACAATTGAAGTTTAAACTAGTATGTATATTATTGGTCGAACTTTACATAATGTTTATTGTAACATTCAATGTAGAATTTTACACACGTCAGTTCATATCATCTCTACATTGGAAAGTGCGGTGCTACTGGTACAGTCGAGTTTTGAATTTCATATTTCATTGCGGTTTCACCTTTCTAGTCTACATTATATCTTTCAGAGTAGCTCTGCTGCTCTCTGTAGTAAATAACAACGGGTTGCCAGATGTTTAAAAAATACACAGATTTTTTTAAAATGACATTAAATCTTTTGAAAGCCGAAAAATCGATAGAAAATCGATTAATTATCACAATACATGAAATAATATATTATATCACAAATAATATTATATAATCGCAACTGCAAACGTATTGTGCACGATTTAGACCAATTTAAGTGTATGAAAGACATTTTTTTTTTTCTCGAAAACCGGACTTTCTGTAGTCTGCTTTTCCAACATTTTATTGATCGGACAGGCGTGTCAAAAACCGGATAACAGACACAACAGCAATCAAACTCTACCTTAAATGATTGTCTTCATAATTAAATTGGCGCGGCTCAAAATAAGACACGGATTGCCTATTATTAGGGTTGAATAATAGACAATCCGTGTCCTTTTTTGAGCCGCTTTTTGATTTTTATTGCTGGCATTATAATTGTATCGCCCTATACCTGCTTTACAGGGGCTTCTGAAATGGTTGTGATAAACACAAACTTTTTATTTCAGTCTCGCTAAAACGTTATAGAATAAAATTTAAAATAGGTACCACGAGACGAATACTAAGACATCACTATATAGTTTGCAAATAAAAAATATGTACCTTCCAGACCCACCTACATTATCTGTAAAACAAAATCTGTAACGACGTAGATCGGACAAGGTCGCGCTCACTAATAGAATGTCGAATAAAAGAATGAATGAAACACTGGTCAGTTCGGAGTCTCGGTGGCGTGAAGACCTTGGCCTTAACATTATGGTAATCGCAGATAGCCGACAACAGCATTGTTCCGAATGACTTGTGGTTGCACTTTAATGTCAAATGCAATCAAAACGTCATATTTAGACCAAGTCTGGTACTTCTAGCAGAACGTTTTTTTTTAAATTGTAACATATCACTATAATCAATGCCGCCCGTGGATGTCTGGATATGGGTTCTATGAGTTCTATTTGAAGTAAATTACAAATGTATTGCAGAGGACCCGAGGACCCGAGAGATGAGATGATCGCATTATATGGGAGAGCCGGCAATCACAAATATGCTCGAATTCAAATAATTTAACCATTATGTGTTTTTAATGATACTTATGTTATTTTCGTACCATACTTAACAAGCTTTAAACTTGATTATTTTCCTGTTAACTGAAATACATTTATAAAAGTTACGTTTTCCTTAAATTATAGCTACTTAGTTATATTTTTCAATTACGTCCTTAGTCAAATATTCAAGGATTTTAATTAATTTGGTTTACGTACAAGTTTAACGGCAAGGTAACCGACTAAACAATGCAATTATAAAATTTAATCAGACAAAGATAATACCTACTGCACCTAAGAGCACTTTCTTTAAATACAAAAAATTAAGCAGTTCTTTTTATTTTCTATTCCACTTTAACAAACAAACAAACAAGTAATTTTATCATTCCAGTTTACCCGCAAATTTATATAATGCTCCAAATATTTTAAACGACTGAATCATAGTAACAATTCACACGCTCCGTTAAAATTCAAAGCCGGTCCAACATTTTGAAGCACACCGAATATTTAAGATATTTAAATGAAGATATAGCCAAATGTTATCTTTTGGAAGTGGAGGCACGGTCATGACGCCGAGATGCGCACACGCGCGCGAGGGTGTGGTCTGTTTGTCTAAAAATAGCATGCGCGCGCGTCGATTGTCTTTGACTCAACGATATTATACAAAAAGGGGCTTTGAGTCCTTTAATTGGTTTAAATTTGCTGTCAATACGTTTATTATGTAAGCTTATTTGCGTGTAGTCTCTAGCTAGAGTAACTAGATTAAGTAATTACATGTTTTTATGTAGTAAAAATATGTAAGATAAGTAGGTATGTTATTTTTCTTTAATTATTTTAATTTTAACAATAAATATCAATCTTCTTAATCAATTAGAACTAATTACATAATAAACATTACACGTGGCGCCAATCCATTCATGCTACAGTGAAGACTCACGTGGTTTTTAAAAAAACTCTACACGCTTTAATACCACTTATAAATAAGTATTAAGACGTCTTTATTTTAATTTATACATTACTAGTATATAACTTGTTTCTACTATAAAGTTAATTGATGCTTCAATTCTGTCAAATTACACCTACTTCGCCTTAAAGATTATGTTTATTTTTTATATGATTGAAGTAGCAAACGAGCATGCAGTCCACCTGATGGTAAGTGGCCACTGCCGCCCACGGATATCGGAGATCAGACTGTGAGTCATAATAAAACTGCGTTTGTAGCGTCATACCAAATTTTTGTGCTGTAGGTGCCAGACACACATAGACGAATGTACAAACACCCACCCGGAACAGATATCTAAATTCAGACCGGCTAGTCAGGGATCGAACTCGGAACTTATTACGAGCCAAATGGAAATGGTGACGTCTAATATGAACGAAATGGTTTATATAGAGATTATAGATTTATTTTTTAGTAAGTTATTATTTATTTTCGAAAATACCTAAGTTCGGATTGAATAAAGAATACTTACACCAAAATGATCCCTTATGGGATTGAGCATCAGCCCACAGCTGAAGATGATGCCGTCGACGATCACGTTGCACATGAACGACGCGAACACCACCACCCAGCCCCATCCCCCGTCCGGTGGTACTGCCTGTGGAATAATAACAATTAATTAAATACCGTTTAGCATACATATTTATTTATGTAATCATTTATGTACATGCAATTAAGATGAAATAAAATTTAAATTAAATTTATATTCTAACAATAAAATAAATTAAATAAATTACAGTCTAACAATAGGAGTTGACGATCTTTAAATAGCTAAACATTTTTTACGTACTAAAGTATCGGTCAGACACATATTCTATCATGTTGTTTATGGTATAGTATGTTTCACGTTAAAAGTATCCAAATAGGTTCTAATGACAATAGGTTTCTATATGACATTCTGGTATCACGTTAGTCAAGAAGATCTTACGTAGAGTCATATTAGAGTACCTGCAAACTGTAGACTTTTTATCGGCCGATAGTTGGATCGTTTTCTTAATCAGTATGGAGAGGTATGCATTTATCGGCCCATACTAAATCGCTGTAATGTGCCCATATGCTAAGATCTTTAAAACTACGCAACGAACTTTGCAGCGTTTTTTTTATTCGATAAAGTGATTTAAGAAGAAGGTTTATATGTAATTTAAGGCGTGCGAAACCGCGGACAAAAGCTAAATGCTACTTTTTAACTATTCTGATTTCATATTGCAGCAAAAATCATTGTGGATTTCCATGTC
>DWPV01007276.1:0-10814 GCA_018251915.1 Urbanus proteus proteus
GGACCCTTTTCAAAACTAACCGCATCCAACGTCGTTTGAATCATCTTAATCGATTCAGGCATCGCGGAGTAATCGGTGAACATAAATAAAAAAAATAATACATCCGAACATAGTACCTCCTCCTTTTCGAAGTCGGTAAAAATGAAAACATACGGGTACGGTACATAATTATGTAGCGTGGTATTAATTGGAATCGACATTTGTTGAACTAAAATGTTTGTCTGATTTTTGTTCCTATGATTTATCGTATTATGTGCAAACTTAACTTAGTAATACTATAAATGTGCAGGTTATCATGAGAGGTACTGTATTATACTATTCAAAATCAAAATTATTTTATACATCCCATTTTACCAGCGTAATAAACTTCTGCTGCAACCTTTTTCATACTAAAAGGATACTTAACCAACTTACTAAAAGTGCAAATTGCTCGAAAATCTTGACAAATCTTGTACCTATTTAAGATCATCTCATGCCAATGTACTACGATATATAGATATACAATATAGGTAATTGATATTACGAGAAAGAATTTTGGTTTTAAGATCACATTTATAATTAATCCAGCTAACAATTGAGTCTTACATAACCTCACAATAGTCCCCAAAATGCCAATCAAAGTGCAAAATGGATCGGATAGTTTGAATGTTGAGGGCAACTTGTTCAGCGGGAAACTGGTGTTGACGACTGTTGGCGGCGCGCGGCGGCTGTGCGCGAGAGGACCCTTCAAACAGGAAACTCCGAACTTTGAATGCCCTTTGAAGGGTTATATTTCGTGACCATTGTTTTTGAGAAGTTGATATAATGAAGCATAAGTATTGATTACATACATTTTATAATAATAGATAAGGATTTTTTTTATTTTGAATTATTTTAAATGTAAAACAAAACCATCTACATACAACACAGTAAACAAAACAGTAAGTACCATGAAATTTACTACAAGCATTTTACTAATGAATCTAGAGACACGAAATAGCGACAAATGATTAAGCTGGTACTCGTATATCCGAAATCCAGAACAAGCCAGTCAATATGTGTTCGCTGCTGTAAACACCTGTAAACTAATATTCTTAGCTAAATTCGATCACGTGCTTCCGTACACGGAAATTGGAAGATTGTACAATAGAATCAAATCTGTTTTACTAATCCAACCAATCCTACGCAATACCAATCCAAAGTATCCAATATATTTTCATTGAAAAATATTGATAATATTTTATCGACATGTCAATACTTAGCAATTGAGGTTAGAAATAGCAGGAGTTATCCTATTATATGAGTTTATTTTCCAAAAAAGCAAGATTATTTTTCACACAAGTTGATTTTTCACATTGGGCTAAGCTTGTACTTAAAAAGTGTCAATTGTCTATCTCGCTCTAATACACGTATATACGCTGTTAATTATGCTATTTCACATTGCCCATCTATCTATGATCAAAAAGAATTCTTGTAAAGAATCTGCTTTATTTTTAATAAAATATTTTTGATTTTGATTACTTTGTTGGGTATATGTCCAGTTTTATCAAATTAATGTACCAAACGTTGAGTACCGCGTGGTGAAGCGGTCGCAATACCGGTCTAACACGCAGGATCCTGGGTTCGATTTCCGACCAGACAGATCCGAATGGTGGTAAATTCTTAGTGGAATCCTATTGGTCTTCCACATTTAACGTAATTGTACCGGCTTCTTAAATATGTTACTTCAATGTTAAGATTAGAATACGCTGAATTTCCGAAATGATATAATTTCAACCGTCACTGAGGCCCACGTCGAGGGCCCCCGAGTGCGAGGCCCTCTCTGAAGCCTGTAATTGTTGGGCGTCGGCTACTTGAAGAATCCTACTTGAAACTTCGGCGACTCGGAATTTCATTGTTTGATCTATACGATTTGGTCATAAATTAATTCCAAGTATTGTTGAGTATGTATGTGAAGCGGTAATATTAAACTTTATGATTGTGAGATGTGGATGGGATATTTAGCTATACTCGTAACTAAACAAAATAGATTTGCAAGTTATAAAACAATATTTTAAGCGCAAATACATCGCGCATTACTGCCTTGCAATATTTAGAATAATACATAAGGAGGCTGTAATCTCCAATCACTATTTAAAATTCGAAGGCAAGGCTAGATAAATAATTATACCGTGATAAAAATAACAACAAAAAATTCTTGACAAATACAATATTGATTATTCTATACTATAAGAATATTATAAAGAGGATTTAATTGTTTGGTTGACTTGAATAGGCTCCGAAATTACTGGCTCGATTTTAAAAAATCTTTCACCAATTTAAAGATACAACTTTACTTAGCGCTATAGGGTATATTTCAACTAAATTCGTATACATACATATATATTAATTTTAACTTTTTTTAACGCGGGTAAAACCGCGGGAACCAGCTAGTTTGCAATAATACTTCTCTAGTAATACACATGTACGTCAAACGATAATCGATTATGCTGAAAGACGGTAGATTAAATTATTACAAATTTCCGGTAGCAGTTATAATACAGTAATGTTGTGTGAAATAAAATATATAAATGTTAATAATATTAAAATGTTTATTATCGTATTTTAAAGAATATTTTAATGTTAAATTAATTTATTATTAGCTTTCCCGACTAATGTCAAAAAACAGTAGTATGTGGGTAGTTAGGTTGTTTGTGATTCAGTATTTAAGTCAGCGAGTTGTCGAAGTGCATTCATTCACGTTTGATCAGTGTTACGAGCTGTTGCTCTCCTCGGAATATAAGTAAAAAGTGTAAAAGTGCAACAATATAGGTGTGATGGTCACTTCACGCCGACATATACGTATATTTGACGTAATAATTGGACATAATTCCGCAGTGGAGTCCAGTAGCCCGGGGTGACGCTCGCAACTAATTGCGGCGCATTTGGCAAACAAGCGCGCATCTGTTGCTGCCGACGTTTTTGTCCTCATTTTTCATCGCGAATTAATTCCTCGAAGTTGCGCTATTAAGCCGCGTGAGAGATAACAGTTTAGTTTTTACGAGCGCACGTGTCGCCCGTCAATTTTTAACTTCCCACGAGCCATTAAAAGTTTTCACATCGCCGAGAGTAGTTCGGTAATTTCATTAAGTTTCGTTCGATCCGAGGCGAACGTCGCACGGCATTTGTGCCGCAAACACTGATTTTAATCAAATTTCAGGATTGGCGGAAATCTGCATACATTTCCCGGATTTGTGGAGTGTCGACGGATCTGTGGGTTATTCTTGCGCTGACAATACAATTACGCGGCGCCGCGACGCGTCCGGGGATAATCGACTTCAGCCTCGCGTCTCCGGCACCAAACTTTAATTAGAAATTGTTAATTTAGCATCCTACTACATTATGACATTTCATTTATTTTAATTTCACTTAGAAGCTCTTATGCCACGAATTACGAACAGCGAATATTCGCCACTAGAATAATAGGAAGTTCATTCATCAAAGGAAGATTTTTCGGTAAAAAGGGTTTAATACCTTTTAAAGTTATATAAGTAAAACTATCTGCTTATATTGTATTCAGCTGAATGTATGAATGTACTGTTGGTTGTGAATGCGGATAATCCGTCCACGCAGCGGAGCGGCAAATGACCGCAAAGGGACATTCGGTGGTTCGACCGGCTTGCCAGGATCTCTGGTTAATAGCATTCGGTCAGTCTTTCTGATGGGACTGGCCGGCTTGTAATATATGGTGATTGCTGATCCATTACAACGCCATTCGCACGACACAGATTGTCGATAGTTAGCAATCCTTTGTTGTCGGATTGTTATTTCTAATCACAGGTTAGATACGTACCCGTAATCAACCACTTATGTAATTGATAGAGCTCTTTGTAGTGTGCCTATGGTAGTACTGTCGCCATACTTATTTCATCTGGTCTCACTTATTATATTAAACAATTTAGTGATGAAATTAGTGCCATTTAATATTACTCTATTTCAATGTTTACGATGTTGCGGTTTGATCTAACCGAATTAGAGAACATTGCTGGTAAGTGGTTGCCGCCGTCCTATGGACATCTGTTATCGAGCACAAATAGTTCCTCTTGTCCTAAACAGAAACGCGAGATCAATTCTTTAGGTGTACGAAAGCATAGCAAGCAAGCAAGCATATATGTCTATTTGATAATGATTTTCTTTTATGATCAAGTTCTGATAGGATACAGGACTATTTAAAATCAATTACAGATGTAAAAATCCTAGAAAATCTCCTTATGTGTCTAATGCTGTATTTTCAATACCCTTAACGTAAGCATAACCAAAACAAAGAAATCTTAAAAATGTGTAAACGAGATGTGAAAAACAAATGCAGTCAAAATATTTTTGGGATGCGAAAAATTCTCATCGCCTTTTATAAAAAGTAATATTTTGTACAAAGGTGAAATAGTTATAAGAACAGTTTGACCTAAATGTGGACCAAACCTTTATTTTGCTGTATATTTTGGCGTTATAATTCACTTCCAGATAAACATTTCATGCTACTGTGATAGACGGAGCTACAAAAAGATAGCAGAGCTGTATCAAATCTCGCTTTCAAAGCTTTGTAACGAACTTGCAGTGGATGTTTTAATTGAAATTACTTCACTGCAAAAGTCGGTCATTTGATGTCTGTATATAAACTATTTCAAAGTTGCGTAATTTTGGTTAGGTTAGGTGTGCGTAATCATGTAATATCGATTGTTCAAGGTATCACGTAGAGATACAGGTCTGGTTCTACACTGTACAAGCTTACTTTTTAGGGAACTAACGTAGCAAACGAATACGCAAGCCATCTCTGGTATGTATTATTATGTAGTCAATATCGTCTAGACGGAATTGGAGCTTTACCTGTTAAGGCGGTCGGTAGTAAGATCGGTCTCAAAGACGTTAGTGTCGCTACTCTTGAGAGTTCTCAATAACTCAATTTCAACAATATTATTATTTAAACTTTTCAGTTTCAACGTTCCTAAACATTTTGAGTACACGATAAAAAAATAGTTTATACAAAAATATCGTTCATAGTAAAATACTTTACAGCAAAAATATTCTTTATAGTAAAAGACAATTTATATAAAGGCATATTCTAAAGAAAAAAATCTCCGCAGCGTACCTGTTGTGCCGAGGTTGTAAGAATGCATCGAGAGTGGTTTTAAGATTATGAAGTGCTCTCCGGTTTATGATTAACGGTCGACGGAGATTAACGAGCCTTCCGGCGCAGGTGAGCTGCTGGTCGGAGACGGATGGCTCGGCGTTCGCATTATCCGATATCAGCGAACGCCGATTACCATGACACGGAGAATTTATAAGGTGCCGTTTTATCTTATTAGTTGTTACAGACGTTTGATAATTTCGAATCCGATTAAATTTTTTTTAGATTAATGCATGATTTTTTTTTCTAATTTTAAAATTATAAACTGCATTCCAATGTTATTATAATTTATTATTCCCATGAACGTTTACCGACTCCCCCTATTACCTCTACCATGTATTTTTCTATTGCTATTGAAATAACACGCCTCGAAAAAGTATATTCCTTGTAGTATGAAATAACATGTATCTAAATTCGTTATCAGGAGAAGTTAGGGAACAAGTTTTTTATTGTTTACATTTAATTATTGTAAAGAAAATAAACGCGGAAGTGTTACTGCAATCTACGAGAAAATCTATTATCTTTAAAGATTTTGTAATTATAATACACAATTAATGTAAAGTTCAATAAACTGAAGTCTGTCCAACTATAAAATTAGTATATGGGCCGTAGTCTCCCGGGCGAGCCCGCGCAACCCCACAGCGCGCTGTTAAATGGAATTAGTTCGTCCCTTCCTTCTAATAAAATCTTCCTTCGCCCTTAAAAACGGCTTCAAATATTATTCGGCGACACAAAAAGCTTTTTAATATTAACAACGTCTCATTTGTCGTCTTTACAGCGTTCGGGCGTAATGCATTGTCGCGGCGCGTCGTAAAGCGAAGATTGCGGCCGGCGTTAGGGCGGTATAACGCGGCCGTCGAGCTGCCGGGAACGCACGGGAACGAAGATAGTCAAGCGTGGCTTGGTAACAAATGACATTTTTTTAATAAGCTTTCACAGTACTATTTGTAAGTCCTTAAGAATAATATTCTTCTCAGGTTTTTTTGGTTATCATAAGTATGATATGTTTCGATAAACATTATGTAACATACCTATTTACTGCCACTTATTTTTTTCTATTAAAAAGTTTATATTTTATAAATTATCTATTATTGAAAGCATTAAATCAGAATGAAAGTCGCAACACAAAAACTTATAATCCGATAATAACAGGTGATCCTGAATGTTTTACCTTAACTTGTCTCGGTCTCGAACTGTGTATGGAAAGCACTCCAATAACGACATTTTTATACCAGACATATACAAAACTTACCCCCCATATTGCAATAACTTCTCCTCGTCCACATTTATTATTTGAGCCCCGTTCTCAGGCATTTTTTATTATATTCCCATTGAACCCCAAAAGCCGTCATATTACATTGAAAGCACGGCGGAATATTGACAGCAGTATCGGTGATATATTCGAAATATGTGAAGAGACCCACTTGATATTCAGCGAAACGACGCAATCTCTAAATATGGGCCGTTCCGCGAACACTACCTGCCGACAATACGGGTACGGCGGGCGAAAAAGATACGCTCACGTGCTTTGCTTTATATGAGGATCAGTTAGTCAATATACGTGCACGAGGTTAAAGAATGAACGAAAGAGACAAAGGACTGATCAGGGATAATTTATGGATAATACAAAATATAACTCATTATACCTACATTTTCTATTTTTGTCGCCAAGTCTGTAATTTTCCTTGTGTTAAGGCATAGGTGTGTGAATACATTTGTTGCCGTGTGTACAAACGAAACGAAGGCAATACACTCTGCTATCGGCAGCAGGCAGCGAGCCGGATTTATGATACAGTAAAATATATTGTACCAATTCCTTTATTTTAAGCAGACCATCAAAATTGTTAAAAAGATAGGAGGGAGTTTCTTGATACAATCAGTTTCCAAGTTTTACAAGCTTGTATAGAATAAATAGTACCTCCTTATTTTTAAAGTCGGTTAATAAACCAATTAAGATCTCAGAGCCATAGATGCACTAAGCTCGTGTAAATCCTTTCATTTCAACTTCGAGGTTTGTTTGTGTTTTTTTTGTGCACGAGACATTTGAATTTAGTCGTCAAGAGAAGCCTCAGTTTTTATTTGATAAATCCTACCTGATGCCGACCACAACGCATCCATATTAACTCAAGCATAAGTATGTACTCCTAAGAAGTTGAAACTCCTTGTATATATATGTTTTCATTACTAGACCCTTCAACCCCAATTACAGCAGAGCCTAGAATTGCTATTTATTAGACAGAACTAAGTGTTGCCGTAAGCGAACAACACACGATTATAACAAGTAGAATAAGTATATCATAAATCAAAAACGTATTATTACATTACTTAATTAAAAACGATTTTGTATACGCTGCTTTAACACCATACAATTTAGAACGCAAATTGAGATTTTTCAAGGATCCAAGTTAACGAGGTCCTATCAAAAGGTTCCTTATTATTTAGATAAGTGAACGCATCCTTCAGAGCCATTCACTGCTATCTGATTGTAGACGATCCTAAAAACTTTTCATCAAAATGAAAAGTGGACGCGAGGATTCCATTATACCTGGATGCCAATTAGGGCGAGAGTGTAGCTCCACGGCTCCACGCGAACTTTCCATACGGTCGTACATATTCAATGAACGTACATAATGACCGGCTAACAGAGCTTAGGTAACGATTTGAACAGGCCGTTTATATAGAGCCCTGAACGCCAGCTATTCTATTTAGCCTAAGATTTGCTCCTTGTAAATACGAATTTAGATTTCCTTTAGAATTTGACCCTTTTGAAACGAAACTAAATTTGTACATAAAATGTCTGTTGCCTATACTTGACTTAATAATGGACTTAATAATCAATTTCAATAATTCTTTAATGTCAAGGTAAAGATATAAGAAACAATGACCTTAACAGCAAATAAGTAGCAGAAACTTACTATAAATTATTCAGTTGTACGGTCACTAATACGCACGGCCAAGGACGGTTCTACAGTACACAATACATTATGAGGAAACCCTATTTATAAAATGAGGAATTTAGATATTTACTTCTGTGAAATGTATAAGTGTCTAGAAGATGGTAGAACTCTTGTGGTTGGACTCCGGCGGCACCACCGCCACACATATTTCTACCTTATAGCGGCAGTGTTAAACACTGTTGTGTTCTAGTTTGAATGGTGTGGTAAGATAAGGTTATCCGAGGCGTTCCGACTTAGTCCTCAGGGGTAGTAATATATTTATAACCAACCTCAAGTAAGACTCTATTATCACTCACCATCAGGTAGACTGCATGCGCTACTTGAATGTTAAAAAATAACAATAATAATAAAATAAAATATAGTAACAGTATAAATATCGTACGTAAATTGCCATTAAAGCGCTTAAAGAGCTGAAATAACAAATCACATAATACCTACTCGTAGATCCCAAACGCAAATCCCAATTAGACCGACCCTTCTTCGTGACGCGCATTCTCCATTTAGAGCTGCATAATCAATGAACGATTCATGAACTTATACTGACCGACTGCCATCGAAACGAATGAACGGGAGAGCGAATGAACGTTTTAGGCTTTATCACAATCACAATTTGCCACTGTTGGTACCTAACGCGCTATCTGTAGTTTGTGTAAAAGCCAAAAATTTTAAGTAAATATCTTTTTAAGCATATTCGACCTGTCCTGTGGCGGAGCTGTCACCATATCGGTCTAGCGCATAGTAGGGGTCCCGGGTTCGATTTCCGGCCAGACAGATTTCTGACTAATGAATTTAGATGCCTGTTATGGGTCTGGGAGTTTGTGTATTCATTTTGTGTGTCCATGGCCCACGACACAGGAGAAAATCCTATTATGGGGCTGTGAGTGCAGAAAACATATTTTTATATTATTAAGATTTTTGCGCAATACTTCAATTTCATATCGCTTCAATAACTGTAAAGGTTCTATTTTGTAGCGCGACTTAAAATATAGCGACCTAAATATTCAGTTTCAACTTCCATATTTATTTAGGTGTGATGGGTGTGCTGCAGATATCTTTTAGAAGGTACATTGAACGAATAATTCTCAAATACCAGTATTCCGGTTTGTGAAAATATTTGGGGAAAATAAAGATAGAAACTACTTGAATATTTAGATGGTAACGTAAATATTTCAATACTCATTCGATGTCATGCACCAAAGTTTAAAACTGGATTGCGCAACCAATGAAATAGACAATTTAATGCTTAATAACTATTTATTCATTTATTCTTATTGTTTCGACATATAATAGGTACCTATTTTTTTAGTTCACGTTTAAAAAGAAATGCCTAATTTTTCGAAGGATCCAGGTTTGATGCCCGATATGTGCTTATCATCCCCAAATGAGGAAAATAGATACTTGTTCTGGGTTCAAGCATTTGTTTACTTCGTTTCTCTTTGTGCATGTCCACGGTAACCGCAACACAGGGAATAACAATGGCGCCATGCATAGTAGAAGCCGTTTAAGCACGATGCAGGAACAAAAACAAAATATCAGCACTTTAATCCTTTGATTACGCAAATGAACATCCTTTCTCTGTTCTTTTTTGGCGTAGACTTATCTGTTTTTTGCACTTTTTGTAAAACTCATCCCGTGTAGGAACAATGCTGGTGTTAGTGAATTTTTGAGGCGCACCTTTGTTCCGCGCTTCGCAAAC
The DNA here is from genome assembly GCA_018251915.1 of Urbanus proteus proteus. NCBI lineage: Eukaryota > Metazoa > Arthropoda > Insecta > Lepidoptera > Hesperiidae > Urbanus > Urbanus proteus. The sequence continues at coordinate 9,797 of DWPV01007276.1, forward strand.
ATTCCACAGGACGTCGGAACGGACATGTTGACATATATTTAGAACATTCTAAAAATAAACGCATTATTATCCTTTTTGTACTTAATAATAAATGTGATGACGTCGAGGCAATTAATCAATTGAAATTCTCATCAAAGTAGCTTTCATAACAGAACTGAAAGGCTATACTGCTACTGTATAAAGAAATCAGTGAAATGACAAAGAAAAAAAGCTTGTTTAACTATTAAATTAATTACAATTTCAATTCATTTAGAAAAAATAAAGTTGTAGCAACGAGTTAAACTTTTACTCTACGATAAAAGTACATAGGTACTTTATTGTAGGTACATATAATCGAACTATAAATTTAAACTTTATTATAAAAAGTTTATAGCAGCATTTTGTTAGGAAGCAGCCAGTAATTAAATTACGTCGCTTCAGTCGGCCGAGCCCCGCTCACGGCTGACCCGCCACGTTACACTGAAAAGCACTCGGCCTCTCTCGGCCCTGTTCCTAACTTACTCCAGCTAATCTATTTGCGAATATCGGAAAATTGCTTATTTTGTATACTGTTAGTTCGTAGCTGTAAATAAAAGATAATTTTTAACTACATTTTTGTACTACTGACGTCTGTGAAAATAAGCTATTGAGAATCGTTTAGCTTACCTGTCGTAAATCTTATAATTGTATCGTAAGTTTGTCGCATATAAATGTTATCTGCTTGCAAAACATTTAAGAGTAATTTCATTTTACTGATTATTTTTTAGCTATTAGAGTGAATTTTATTATTTGAAATAATTTATTTATTACATTGATGTCAAAATTAGTTTTCTCCTAGCAACTCTAGTGCGTTTGATTTGCAGTTTTATGTTAACCAATTTAAAATTTTAAACGTCAAATGTTATCTTCAAATAGCAATTAACCGTATATGAAGTACTAGCCGAACGCCGTGGTTTCACTCGCGTTTAAAAAGTAAAAAAGAATACATATTTAAACATAAATGTCATTCCGCTCTCCCGCGATGGCGCGCGAATGCGCG
>DWPV01007277.1:0-10814 GCA_018251915.1 Urbanus proteus proteus
CATGTAAATAAATAAATTAGGCAGTAATACGACCCAGCTCTGCTGTGGTTGAAGGGGAATATTCCAACTTAAGCCTAAAAAGCAGCATTATCAGCAGCAACCCATTTGTTACCGCATAATATCCAGTTTGATGGCCGTCATGACAAAATTTGTGAAAAATCTTTGTCATCGTCATCATTAAAACTGGTTGAGTGCTAGAATACCTGATTCATTCATCACTATCACTACCCTACATAGTATAAAACAAAGTCGCTATCCGCTGTCTATCTCTATGTATGCTTAGATCTTTAAAAGTATGCAACGGATTTTAATTGTTTTTTTTTAATAGATACAGTGATTCAAGGGGGAAGTTACTATGTAATTTATGGCGCGCGAAACCGCGGGCAAAAGCTAGTTATTTGATAAAATTTTGACCTACTAGCAAATGCATTTATTACCTACAGTTACTATTACTTTTATTAAAGTTCATTTTCACACTTCGGACAGTGTAGATTTAAAATCACGTCATTCGACTACAGATTTTTGAGAAAACTCTTAAAAAAGCATTCATTACGAGGTATAATGTAACAAAATCGTGCCTGGTACACGATGAATACTATTTAATTTTATAATAGCGTTCACGCTTGGCACAACGCCAGAACACCGCAGGGCAATACTATTCAGTCCATGATCCTGTTATCGAAATATTTTAACAATAATAACTTTTTAATGGAGTTCACGGCCTAATTTCATTACGATAGATATATTTATGACAACATTAATAGGTCATGCTTTAAAGAAATCGGTTTTATAGCCCGCACAAATAGATTTTTTTCAAATGCTTCCGTATATAAACGGGATATACTTATTTTATTCTCCACATTTTTTGTTCGTGGAAGTAGCAAATGAAAATGCAATCAACCCGATGGTAAGTAGCCACTACCACCCGTGGACATCAGTAATCAATCTAATCAAAGTCATACCATAAATGCATTGCTAGATTGCTACCCCACAAATGCGTTGCTACCCCTAAGGACTAACTTTGAAAAAAAAAATTTTTAGACACAGACACACTATTCTATTTAGTTTTATATATACAATTGTTACCATAGCACTGATAGAGCCTGAATGAAAAGCTTGGCAGTAATTTGTTCCGGTCTGAAAGATAAGAGAGCTGTAAGCACCACTAAATAAACGCTAATTGCCCTAAACGTTGGGTGAATGGCACAGGAGATGGGGTAAACAACCCTATTTTATTGAGATAACACCCTTTGTTTTGTTCTATTTAAAAATAAAAAACGTGAAATGTAGATACTATGAAAGGAAATAATGTAAAACAATATTCTTAAAGTTACAGATATTTTTTCTGACCGTTTGATAAATTATTATATTAACCCATGGGCAATAATTTTCAAGGCGTGAATGCTTCCGAATAGTTTAAATTAATCGTTAAAGTTTTTATGATACTGCATGACGTATGTAGAGTCCTTTAAATTTACAGCAATAGTATGAAATATGTATTTAATTGAAATACTTGTACCTATGCAAGTTTAGGATTTATCGATATCAGAAATAAAGTTATTAACAAAACATTAACATTGATTTGTCTAAATTCAACAACATTCTTGTCGTTGATAAAGAATGATAGGAGTAGGTCATATGAATTTTAAATTTTCAAGTTCAACCCAGCCCTCGAAGAACTTTAAGGAAAATCGAAGTCAAAATACAAATTCAAATCAAAACAAACAATCAAACAATTAAACTGAACCACGAATTCTTGGCTGTTAATAGGATTAATAAATATTCTTAACAACAATATATAAAATAGAGTATAACAATCACACTAATTAGCAATTTGTAGTGTTTTATTTCATAGGCTATTTCTTTTAATCGTAAATCGTAGGATGAAATCTACGCTCAAAAAGGAGAGATGAAAAATTCGTATTCTCCCCTTTATTTTGTTTAAGAAAGTAGTTAACTTCAAGTAATAAAATAAGTTCTAGTACTTTTTAATACTACTTCAGTATTTAATTATAAGTATTTTCTTTGTTTTCCTTACTTTTAAAATTAACTGATCTTTTACATTTATTTTGATTTTTTGGAATCTTATTTGTTCCCATAGCTTTAAATTTTTGAGTACCTAAGTTTGTAGTACCCAAATAAACTTTAACTTACACGATTGATATTAAAAGATTTTTAATATCGTTATTTTAATAGATTTCTGTTATCTACATCATGTAAATGTAAATTATCAGTAAGTAGACTTCTATCAGTAATTAGAACTAATTAACAGTAAGTATTATTCTGACTTGTAGGTATTTTTTGTATATTTGTGTAACCGAGTAGGTATTTTATAAATCCCAATTCTGAGTATACTCGTATAATTTGTGTTTATGTGCGTGTGTTGTCAGATGTTTAAATATCCAGTTCCACCAGCCATAAAGCAACATACTAAAAGCGAAATGCTGGTTGCCTGGAACCACTGCAAAAATAACGTCCGAAGCGTGACGTAAAACTATTTTTGGCGGTCTGACAAGTGTTACCGATGTTGTTAGCAGAAATAAACGCGTTTTCTACGGTACGGCCGACAGCTGAGACGGAAATTTGAGAATTTACGTTCCATTGCATATTTTCGATTTGTTTTATTAGTATTGATAATAATTATAACTTATTAGAGTGATTTGCTATTCTTAGTTCATTTAAATTATATTTCAAAATGACAATAATTATACTTAACTTATTAGGGTGATTTTATTATTTGGAATTATTTTATACCACGACGAATATAAAGATTAAATTCTTAGTTTATTGAAATTCTATTTCAAAATGTTGTTAAAATTGTTCATTAGTTGTAAATATTGTTCAATTGTTCATTTCTTAACTTATTTTTATAGTATTGTTGTAGATAATCAGAATGCAAAGATCTATATGCATCACGTTGTAAATCGAATTTCACTTTCAATTCGTTCTAGATCAATTTGTATAGGTACTATTTAAAACAATAAGCGCTTTTAAATTTAAGAAATAATAATTATGTGAAGATGAAAGTTAACTAATTATGGTTTTTAAAAAATCTGTATATAAAAATCTGTATAGTAAAAGTAAATCACATAAGTACATCATATAATTATAGTCACGTGACATTGTTTACTGAATAATTATTAAACTAGGGTAGGTAGGGTAGATTTACTAAATAGGGATCAACAAACAAACCTTTTAAGTAACAAAGGCTAAATTTATTCAAAGGTCAAGTTGTAATACCTAAGTTTTGTTTACTCTATATTTAATTATAAGTTTTAGTACTGACCCGATTCAATTTAGATATTTTAAGTGCCCTTGTACTTCAAAATAAAGAAAGAAAACATTTCATTACCGGCCCACTATTGGGTTCGGCTCTCTGAGTATTTAGGTGATAATGTAACGCACTGGCTAAGTACGAATTGGTAGAAAAAACTATTTAGGTGACCGATAATGTCCTGATTTTTTTATATTATAAAAATCACATACATATTTAATTACGCATTTTATATGTATAAAAATAAAGATTCACGATAAAAAGCACTAGATAAATCATAAAGAATGTGGATTTATACAATTTCGAAACTGGGACATACCTAGTAAACTTCAGTTACTTTTTGTTTCATTAACGCGAGGCTAGATTAAGCCTAACTATCCTATACGAAGATAAGCTTAAGCCTATATATTATGTAGTTTTATCTCCAGAATTAGGTGTTTAACCAAGCGCTGGTTAGCTTCTGATCTCGTGCCAAGATTCTCTCATCTGCATCCTGTCACACCCGCGATTAATTAATGAATAAAATTGATTTAAATTTACATACACCTACGTACATTCTGCAAGTGACGTATCTACCTATCATAAAGCATTATTCGATAATATATCAAAGATAATAGGAATGTAGGTATGCGATGTGACTGACAGCGAAATATAGGACGAATGATATTTAAATAGTCATCATTTGAATATATGAACAATTTAAATATATAAGAAATTTACAATAACTATGTATATTGAGTCTGCTAACTTCAACACATTTTTTAATGTTATAACTATAATATTAAGAAAAGTTTTTAACAACTTCTGTATAAAAAAATTCTTAGAAATTAAGAAGTTCCTTGTGGTAGAGACGACATATAGATATTCGTAGTTTTTTGATAGGTTCACTATTACATTAAGATTTCGCTTTTTCAATATTTTTGTATTTGCGAACTTTGCATGAAGTCATCCATTCATCGTGACATTTTGAAACCCGACTGATGATCTGGACATCACCTAGGTATATCTATCAAGCTATAAGTATCTAGATAGAGATACTGCTCGATCAATTTTATACTACTCTTAATTAGCTAACGTACAAAACATAAAAATAAAATATAATCTTTGTATGTAGTAGCTAGTGTGAGCCAGTTAAATACACATATCACAAAATAAAAGTTTCAAGAATTAAGTTTTCTCGACTTTATAATCATGTGGGTAAATCAAAACACTTTTAATAACATAGGCATGCTTTTCACATTATGAAATAGTTTTTAAAATCATTATTATAAATATAATATATACTAACTATTTAACTATTGCAAAAATATTGAATGAAACGTTACTAATGACTAAGGTTCTACTTTAACACAAATAATACTAATGACTAATAATACATTTTGTTAACCGTGTACCTATTATGTTTCTGACTATGTTTGGAAGTGTGTGAAACCGTGTTAATGTAATGTTTGCGTGCAAGCATAAAGGAATGCCAATTCCTAAATAAAGGTGGCGCCAAATGTAATTAGACACCTGCACCGAACGCTTTGACCGTCCCCATTCAGGGATATATGGGACAGGTCTGCGTCTAAATAAAAATTGAGACGAGTTTCCTCATATCGCTAAATAAATACTGTTGCCCGTTGCCGCAAATAGGTCGAAAGCTATGCGCGGCGGCGCGCGGGGAGCACTATTTTCAGCGAGGTCGCGCGCGCGCTGAAACCCGAGTCACATCGAAAGACGCACCACGCGTTCAACTCCGAGCTACACACTTCCAGTTCCAGAACTTCTTACTTCTCAGTTAGTGTAATCACGCAACGAACAGAAGCTTGGATACTCCTGTTCGACCACTGTCACTGTCACTCGATCCTGGAGGTTTCTGCGTATGGGTCCGGTCCAGGGGTATCCAGGCTGCTGGTGTGCGCGGGCGCGGACTCACCTCACGAACGGGCTGTTCAGACGGCGGAGCGACACGCACTGCGGCCGCCCGCCCTCGCGGACGCTCCGCGCGCCCGCCCGACTATTTTCGGTGCCAAAAATCCAGGATTCCGATCCGCCATCGCAATCGCGACAGACGCCTCGACCACCGTTGCACTCCCACACGCTGAACAATAGGCACACGTCCGCTTCCCATTCGAATCATTCCAGTCGTGAAGTTGAAGGTGCTTTTGGAATTCTTACAAATAAACTGGAATTGGAATTACACTTTCAGGGTTTTGTTATTCTTAATGTTTTGCACGAATTGTATTTTAAAATTTACAATTGAATTGAGAAGTACCTAGTTGAAATGTTGCGGACACCAGCTGTTATCTACAGTATCCATAAGACTACAAAAGATATTCCAATTTAGTATAGCAACAATTACTTTATGGAAATAGTGTAAATATCCATGAGCTACAGACATAACATAACAGGGGCTGATAAAATAATCAGAACTAAAATCTGAACGTGTCATTGATTCTTGACATGGTGAGATATTTTTCATGCTTCTCCCAGTTTCAGTAAGATGTAGTAGCCGCCGACTGTAACATAGAGCAGACGGTTATTGACTTATTATTTTATGCAAGAGAATTTACAAATCTCGCTATTACGTATAATTTTATAATCGTCCTAGTTATAAATAGATTATGCTAATCATAATTAATTCTACTTCAGTATTTAGACATCTTAACCTTATCGTAGAAAATAGAAATCTTATAAGACTAGAAATCTAAGATTATTATAAAATAGGGAAGGAACTATTCTGATTGAGTTATATTATATTGGTTTATTTTGAAGGATTTCCCTACCCCAAGAAAGTTTCAATGTAGAATAAATATACCTACCTAGATACTATCAAATTAATTCCAAGACCATGTGTCAAACAGCATTGAAAGCGGCATTCATCTCTCATCGGTGAACTAATTAAAGAACAAAACAATACTTTGCTATACCTAGGAGTATATTTATCTATTACTACACATAGGCAACTCCTAGTAGGTATGGTTTACAATAGAAATAGCTATGATTCTTTTTTTCACACACGTATATCGGCCGTTGAATTGGTGAAAACATTTCTTGTACCAACGGCATGAATAGCATTCTTTCGAATTTTGATTCTCTTGGATCATACACTTTTAAAGCAAAAAATAAATACTTGTTGTTAGAAGTACCTACTACAATAACGGTAAATATTTTTTATTCGGTCTTAACTATGCCTTCCCTTCGGTCTAGTTCGAGCGATGAAAAGTGATGTAGAGTGCATATAATTTCTACAAAAATATATGTAGGTAAATGCACCGTTTTAGTTCTCCAGATGTTTTTAATGTTTCTAGAAAGATTGCAAAAATATCTTTCTTTTTATAAGGTAAATTCTTCTTTGTTTGGTAAGCTCAAGCGAAAGTAGGTAAAATCTTGGTCATCAAAAAAAAATGATTACATAAAATGATCTCAATAGATGACTGAAAAATATAAACTATTGTATATAACTATACCATAGTTATATACAATAGTTTATTAATGTATATAGTCTCGTTCGTTTACTAATATTTAAGAATATACCCAACTAAAAATAGTTATGTAGGTACGCATAATTTGGACATATTACATTTTTAAAATAAAATGTGTTATCTAGCGTGAAAAAGATCGTAAGTTTCAATTGCAGGGTGTGAATGCCGGCTGACCTGCAATAGGTCAAATTAGACCTCAGGATTGGCTACGCAACTGTCTCATTTCATGTCTGTATGAAATTTCATGCAGATATCCATGGGCATGCTCGTATTATTCAGTATTATAAATATGAATGTATCTGTCTGTTTCGCGGGTAATAGCCGTGGGAGTATCGTTGTAGTTACATACCTCGTAATCGTAGATAGAAATACAGCGTTCCGGTCATGACCGAAATATAATTCTTACGTTGCTACAGGGATATTCCCTTTTACAGTAAGTTTTAAAAAAGCGTTTTAAAGAGGTATCACTAAAATTGCAAAAGTAAGTAGCAAAAATGCAAGCGAATGTATTCCTAGAAAATTTCCCTAATTAATTTTAAGGTATACACTCATTAGTGGCAGTGACCATTTCACGTGATTACATTACTGTCTGCCTTTAGATTCTTTCTATTTAGTTTTCTGTATTTTAGATATCATCGTGTGAATTGACAAATATTGTAAATTAGACATTACAAAATTTAAATAAATGATGTATTCTTAGTGGCCTTAGGTTCATTTTCTTGGCCCGAACCCTTAATTTGCAAGTAACTTGTTTAAATAAGGTAATGCAGGAAAACCTGTACGTCTGACAGTTCTGAATAATACTTTAAAAAGTTAACAAGTGAAAATATTGCAAATATTAAATAATAAAATTGAGTATGATTGTTTATGATATCTCTAAGGATATTGTACGATCTAATCCCATGTCATTATAAGAGAGATCCATGCCCAGCAGTGGGACTATAATTAATGGTAATAGTGAAATAAAACAAAGAGTAATTATATATAAACGTATATTTTCAGAGTGGTAAGGTTCCCCAAAGCTTCAACACACTTTATAAATAAGAAAAGCTACTTCTGCTTTAAAAATAGCCCTCCGGCCTTGGATTATAAAATATTACGATTATTAAGAGTATGGAAAAGCTTATAAAACTTCGACAACCTAATGTTTTGCTACTGAAGACACTGATAATAATGAACGTTAATCGATTAAAATGTAAGAGATCAGAAATTAGACTACGTTACAGATTTGTTTCTTTTACAAATCTTGACATTCTTGTATTTCTGTTTCTTGTGATGACGACACACATTTTTGATTTAATAGAGGCAACATTGTTATTCAAATTATTTTTTCTGATATGTCAGTAATATATTAATGATTTGGAATGCGCAAGCGCAAGGTGTACGTGAATGACTTCGTTGTAAATTTTGTAGTCTAAAAAGTAGGTACCTAAAATCTTATTATCTTAAATAGGTAGTATGTTTATTATAGTAATTTTATTTACATGTAACGTCTTGAAAATTGCCTTTTCCTCTATCACACCATGATTCATTTTGTCATCACTATCCACTAAATAAACCTGTAACGTACCTAATTTAACCATGACCCCTAAGTTCAAAATACTTCGATGGTTTAGTTTTCCGCTAACTGTTCAAAAAGTACAATTCTGAATATAATATTTAATAGCAAAGATTACAAAATCTATAACATGTATGTATTTGAAAGTAAAAACTAAAATATAGGGTTGTTTAAAAATATCTACGCGATTATAATCATAAAGGTCGGTACATATCTTCTCGTTTCTTCATCATAAGATTGAATTTTACTACATAATCATAAAGTGAATACAATAATTGCGTTTATCACAACAAATTCAAATAATCAAGATACGGCAGTGATTTGATTTTTTCAATTTACTGTTTTATACTTAGTTGATAAAAATATATTTCTACATTATTTCATAACTGTAATTTTAACGATGGCATTGCTCATATTGCAATTATTGCTCATATTCCAATTGTTGCTCAATAATGCTCATATTGCAATTGATGTTCATATTGTAATGTTTGCTTATGAAAACTTTGCCTGTGAAAACTTTAGGTACTGCAGCGCCTATTTTTAAAGATATCTAGTTATCGGTAAGATCTCTGTATCTTAAGACTTCATAGACAAACTAACTAAACAGATTTCTATTAATATTGAGAAGCAAAATGTTGACTTTCATAAAATTTTCCTTTCATTTATACACATTGTGAAGAATTTTGAAATGAAAATCAGCTTACAGATAAATAAAACTGGAATGTAAAAAAATATATTAATGTAGGTGTTTTAACCAGTGACAAATATATCTAAACGAACTAAAACGTACCATAAAATTTACTGATACTACGAGAATTAACATAAAACAAATATTATTTATTGTACTTATCTTCGATCAACAATCGAAGGTACTTATGGATATTTCTCGTAAATTTTAAAGGTACGACAAAAATACCAATTGACAGGAAACAACATAATTATGGAATTGCTATTACTATACTAGCGAGATTTCAATAGAAACGCCATTGGTAAATGCCACATAGTATCACAGAAGCCCAATTTATTATAATCCATTCACAATCCTAAATATTTTGAATACTTTCCCTAATTTTAGCAATCAAGCACATTTATTTAGATCTATAGTACATTAACTTTTGCAATACATTTGAAACTCTTCATAACTGTATTGATGCCAACATATATCAATAGGATTAGAGGTATACCTACCTAAGTACATAGATATTTTTTTTAATTCATAAATTGCTAGATTCCATTTTGATTCCATATCAATTTATTAACAATAAGGTTCCCACATACGGATCACTCCTGGCAGCCACGTGTGTAATTAATTAACTAAATATTTGAAGACTATGCATAAATTCAATAACTATGCATAAATGCAAATCATATTTCGAGATAATTTGAAAGCCTCAACACTGTATGTAGCTTTTTACTTTCTTTGAGAGTGGTGAAATAAAAAGATTGACAAGAAATATTAGGTCGTATGAAAATACCAAATTGAAATATTGCAAGAGAAACTTTTTCTGGCTATTTGTTGCGAGTAATCTCGTGTACGGGAATCCTTAGCTTTATAGATTGCGTATTTTCCAAAAATATTAACATCAATTTAGTATGTTCCTACACCAAATATGTACATTTTATCAATTTTATGTTCATTTCTATGAAGATACTTTCCTTAATTTACAAATAAGTGATTAGCAGTTGTGAGTGGCATATGAAGGCAATTTCGTGGATAAAAAGTCTGATAATAATACCAGTATGCCAAAATTAAAGTAATGAAGCTTGAAAAATTGTTTACGGCGATTTCCATATGAGCAGTGCAAATAATAAGCAATCCAATGACATCCTTACTTTTTCCCAAGCTTTAACAGATGTGACCTTCTGTATATAACACGATCATATCCCGCTACCAATTAGCACGCTTATTTAAAAATTAGTGACTCACAGTCATACAAAATATAAAATAATGCAGATCCTTGTTTTTAGAGAAAATCACACCCGCCATATTTGCTTGCAATTTCCCGCCGTTTCAAAATGGCGCGTGGTTGCGTTCCACTTAGTACCCGGAGAGATCGGCGAACGTCTGGTCAACTTCTTCAGCAATCGCCTTGTATTTAATGCGCTCTTCCACCACCTCGTCTGTTGTAAATGTTAGTAAAACGTTAGTGTGTTAGTCAAAATAAATTACGTATAAAATGATTAATTAGTAACAAACGAATGTTTGGTCTGCGCTCTTTATGGAATTGGACTAAATTAAGAGCAACAAAACAAAAATTAAGGCGCCAGCAAGTTATGACAACTTGTCCGATTAATTAATGGACTAGTAATTAACTATTTGGATTTTGTGTTTTTTAAGCTTTAACCAATTGTAGCTGTTCATATAAGTTACAGTATTGTAGTTGTTGTTCCAAACGAAGAATATTGCATATAACAAATATTATTAATACTTTACATAGGTCCATAAAGTGATTTATTAACGCAACTTGAATAATTAAAATATTAAAATAAACGTAACGCGATTTATTGTGTCCTT
>DWPV01007278.1:0-10814 GCA_018251915.1 Urbanus proteus proteus
CTCAAAGTGTGCTCCGCGGAGCCCTGGGGCTCCGCAAAGCCTTTACGGGGGCTCCGCGAGAATACTCCCATTAGATTATTTTTCTTTTACTATAGTATACACTTACATTGTAACATGATTACCCATTATAAAAAGAATACACGTAACTTTTTCGTTTATTTCGGGGCTCCGACAAAAATTTCGCATTTCAAAAGGACTCCGCCACCAAAAAATTTTCATAACCACTGTTCTATCTCATAACCACAAGTTGTGTGAAAGTGTGAAGAGTAGAAAAAGGTGTGTGTTAAGTGCTGATGAGGCCTAGTTTGATGGGTAAACGAGACGTTCCAACTTAGTCCTCAAGGCTAACGAACCGCTGTTTCTACAACTATTGTACCACTCATTTGTAGTCACTTAATATATGGTTACCATAAAACAGATGCAATCGCCATGGGATACCCACAATAACAGGCGATTTCGCTCATAATAATATAGATCATATTTGAATGCAATTAAAACAGATGAAATTGCAATCAGCCTAACAATAGCCTTTCTCTTTTGCATAATACTAATCTTAAAACTAATTTGCAAGCGTGCAGCTATAATTTTATAAGTGACGAGGCAGCCAAAACAGTGTTTCTCATACAAACTATTTATTTGATAAAATCTACGACGAAATGTAACAATGGACGCCGTCTTACTACAGTTACATCAAATATTAAATTGTAGTTTATGAGGTGGTGTAAGGGACAAGCGATTGTGGTTTTCAGTTATATTTCTACATCCGATGTTTTTTAATCAATCAATTAATCAAACATTTGTTCAGATGAACCTATTAAATGTAACGTGCTATATAAACATTTATTTTTGTTTACGGGAACATGACGGCATGACCCAATAGTAGTAGTCTAAGTTGAAACAATCAAATGGGTTGCAACATTATTAGGCAACATTATTTTTCAAAAAGGAGCACTAAAAATAGATAATAAGCCACAATCAATATCAATTCTTTTTTTTGATTTAACTTTAGACAAAAAATCTGCTGAAATAATTAGTGTTTAAAAATTAGGTATTCAACGCTTTCTTATTGGTACTATTCGTTCACTTCCATTCTCACTTTATGAACGTCGATAATTCTATAAAAGCTCATTATTCCTTGCGTTGAAGAATTATAAACCATTCTACACACACTATTTGGTCTATATTACCGTTAGCCATTGGATCTACGCACTAGTTCAACCTCTGCTACGCTTACCGCTATCGCTTATCACTTACCCCTCAATTACTTAGTCTCCACATTAGCTACTGTTGCTGCTCCGCTGAGTTTGATTCCCTGCTCCGTTCATTAACCTTAAAATAAAATTATGACCACTTCACATTTGCTTTCTTTTAGTTATGTCCATTTCGTAATTTATAGCATGTTATTTAAGAAATAAATTAATTATTGCTCGCTACGCACGAAAAAAACGGTACATTACTCTGAATGTAACAAATGTAACATGTAACAATGTAAGTTCTGTAACTTTGCTCTTCTAATGTTACATTTGTTGTTTGTTCTAATGTTACATTTGTTCTGTTTGTTCTAATATTACATTTGTTATGTTTGTTCTAATGTTACATTTGTTCTATTTGTTATATTTGCTCTAATATTACATTTGTTCAAATAACGTTAACTTATTAATTTCCCAGCTCTTGTCAGCTAAATGATTAATGTTCTCAGCTCCCGTGGAGTATTTTGTTTTTATTATTAAGTAAGAATGTTTAGTGCATTCCAGTAAAGCTTTCGCAGCTGTCAGCCTATCTCCATTGTTGAATCTTTGATGAACGATCGCGTGATATCCATGTCTGAAATGGTAGAGAAATAGCTAGTTTCAGTATGAATTCTGACGATTAGATAGCTATTATTCTAGTAGGCCCAAGCAGGCGTTGTCTAGGTACAGAAAAGTAGATCTTCTCGGCACCTGTCATGACTGAAGTTATCCTATTTTACAAGTTGTAACCATTTTACAAGTTGTAACAAGAACACAGGGACATATTTATGTTATTCATTAGTATTGGTTGTATCACTACATCTCACTAATATTATAAAGTTGAAAATTTGTGAGGATGGATGGATGTTTGGTTGCTCTATATCTTTAGAACGGCTTTACAGATCTGGATAAGGTACAGAAATAGACTATAATCTGGAATATCATATAGGCTACTTTAATTTTGGAAAAAAAGCATTAGCGCCTGCGCCACGCGCTTGCAGTCGCCGTCGCAAGAGAGTAGGGTGTTACCAATGTTTTGATATGTATTTCTTTTTAGTTTTTTTAACGCGGGTAAAACCGCGGGGATCAGCTAGTACATTATATATTTAATAAATATTAATGCTGTATTTTCATGAAGTCCACATTTTGACTCCAATTTACTATTTCCAGGATAAACAACGTCCCCCGATCTATAACCCGGAGGACTACGCCACATCGCTGAAGAAATGGGGCAAGAAGACAGGCGCCGGGAACCTGTACGACCTGGACCCTGGCCAGGACCCCAACAAGTCCAGGACACTCCCCAGCCAGGGTAGCAAGGATTTTAGGTAAGTTAAAGGGCACAAGAGTTTGTTAGGTTAATTATATAAAAAAGTGAGTTTGTAGAATATCGAAGTAGCAAATGAGCTTGTAATCTTCTAAAAGTTTCAGTTCAGTAGTATTTCGTCGTTGTAGCAATGATACTTCATAAGTGGCTACTGTCATCCATGGACATCTGTTACCAACGCCAATCAAAGTCCTATTTGAAATTGGCCACAAATGCGTTGCTACCCTGAACACTAACTTAGTACACCTCGAATACACTATATCTGATCCTTGCCCTTTTTAGCCATTGCTTGCCAAACCTTTGCCAGCTTAAGTATGCAAGCTGATGAAGACGCATTAATTCTCATTCTTCAATCCACATGAACAATAAAATGACGTCAGAATCTTACAACGTGAATATTAACGCATTAAGGCGTTATTGTTATGCTGTAACGAGCCCACGCCACATCACTGTCAAGAATACTGTTACATATGCGATACAATTTGGGTCATAGGTCCTCGGAGTGACAATCATGATTATTGATGACACAACATTGCTTTATTGTTGATGAAGCGAACGCTTAAAGGTTGACTTATTGATATTGGCACAGTTTTTTCAAAGTTTAGATTTGTTCTTCAAATATAAGTCCTTTAGATACTTTCTGAATGGGGATTGAACCGGCAATCTAGGCGTATCAAACCACTATAATGACCATCAGGAACGTCCTAAATATTTCGTCTCAATAAATTAAAGCATATAGGTACAATACGCCTGATTGTATGTATGTCCATATTGCGGCCCATGGACTTAAGTAATGAACCTAATTAGATCTGACCCCTGTTAAGGTCCCCTATAGAATCGTTGCTACTGATGAGAACGAAGCTATAATGTCTTCATCTTTCCTTTAGCACACTCTTGAAACTACTTTTATTAATCACAAATAGTTCTAGGTGTAGTCCAAATAGAGGCCAGTCATTTCAAAAGGTATGAACATAATAGGTACTTACAATAGTTTGTAATTTATTTTCATATCATCCACCAGAAACCCTTGCTTGGGCGTCGGCGAGGAGATGAGCCTGCGCCAGTTCGGGACTCCAAGCGAGTTGCTGACCAAACTGAGGGCCGATCTTCGTCTTTCGTTCCCAAGGTAAGAACAAACAAATAAGTTTTATTTGTATAGCAATTACTTAATATAAGCAGAAATAACAACACATACGGTTAACACTGTTATAGTATCGTCTGACGATCCGCGGCCATATCAGTCTGGCGCGCAGTGGGTCCCGGAATCGATTCCCGGTCATACATCTGAATTATGAATTTAGATTTTTATTCTGGATCTGGGTGTTTGTGTATTCGTCCTTATGTGTGCACAGGAGAAAATCCTACAGTGGGGCTACGAGTGTAGAAAGCGTCATTTTTATTATAAAATCAGATACGATTTAAATAACGTTTGCGCGTAGTCCATTAACCGGATGGGTAACCTAACTTTATAGTTCACTTTCCTGGATTTCCTTTGCATGTCATGCATAGACGTTGCTATTAAATATTCCTCATAACCAGTGCGTACTAAACCGCCTCTGTTATTTATTTTACGACTGAGCCTTAAACGTTATGGTCGTAATAACTTTAACGCAAATGTGTGCTTGGAAATTAGCTAATCAGCTTTTAGCGATGCTTTTGATAATAAAGCCAGGGTCTCCGGATCTTTGAAATTTCAAATATATAATTTATAATTTATATAATAAAATTTGTAAAAATAACTTAAAATAACTCGGTGGTCTTAATATCGATAACCAGATGAACTAAAAAAACCGCAACAATAAAATTTCATTTCAAACCTTTTTTTAAACATGAGGCCCCCTATATATTGAAAATATGATGAATATTATTTATCATCCATTTTAATTAATCTGTACAGTCTATCCTAGATCAATTTTAATACCTACTTGAAGTCAGAATGCATCGTAACACCTGAGGACTAAGTTAAAACAATTCAAATACCTACCTTACACGCCCTTTAAACAAGAACACTGCGCTTAAAACTGCTCTTATGTGACAAAAATGGGTGTGATATTGGTGCCTCTTGAGCCGATAAGACAGGAATCTAGCACCTTTAATATGTTTTTATATGATCAAAGTAGCAAACGAGCTTGCAGTCCGTCTGATGATAAGTGGCTGCTGCCGCCCATAGACATCTGTAATCAACCCCAGATAAAATCAAGGTCCTATCTGAGCTTAACCAAAGATACGTTGTTACCCTTCAGGAATGAGTTGGAACGCCTATGTCTCCCTTAATACACCCTTCAGACCAAATCGCAGCAGTGTTTACCACTGCTGTTATAATGCAGAAATAGGTGTGGTGGTGATCGTCGCCGCTGGCCGCCGGAGTCGAACTACATAGAGTTACCACCTTTAAACTTTATAAAAGTGGTAAAAATTATATTGCCACCCAAATAGTATTTCGCGTTTCACAACCCTGATGGTCGATGATCACAATGTAGTTAATACTAAAACGCTTTATCTAACGGAAGCTGGTACAGTTTTAGTAAACTGTTAGCTTGAGGCTTTAGGGCAGACGATAATGTAATCGAATACCATTAGCCCGGTTGTATGGTCCAATAGCTGATCCCCCAGTTTCACCCGCGTTAAAGTAAAAAGGCGTACATATTTCGTAAGTGATACCCAGCTGTCCCGCGATGGCGGCCGCCTGGAGCGTACGCTAATTCTTTTTTTATAATTTAAAGTAACCTTAAACCTTCAGCTATCTCCCAGTGAAAGTCCCATCAAAGTCGGTCTAACCGTTTAGAAGATTACCTCAACCATACATACGCCAATTGCAGATGTTCAAATTTGATACGTTTTAATTGGAAAAAATATCAATTGAAACACAAATAAACCTGCTCATTATTATTTATTCATAGTTTAACAGATATATTTTTTAAAACAGAATAACACGACAATATTGTCTATTTACTATATTTGTCAAAGGTACCATTCCTCGAACATATTATAAATTATTTTCATTATCATACATGTACGGATAGTATCTCAGCCTTAATATTTCTGCCTTTGTCATCGGGAGAGTGATCTGAAAACCCAAAAATCGAATTAATCGATGTAAACGAGAATACACGCAATATAAATATTTTATTATAGCCACAGTGAGGTGTCAGTAATAAACCCTAGATAAGATCAAAGATTTTTTATTTTTAAGCCTAATGATAAGGCAGACGGGCTACCTGATGGAAAGTCACCGTCGCCTATGGACATTTGCAACACCAGAGGAGCCGCCAATGCATCGCCGGCTTTGAAGAAGAGCTCTTTTCGCACCTTTTTTGAAGAGCCCCATGTCATAGCGCTCCGGCAATACCTCGGGAGGAAGTTCATTCCACATTTTGCACGTTCGCGGCAAAATGATCGTGAGAGCCAACCGTGGAGGATCGCCACGAGTCCAGCCAAAAGGTCCTGATCGCACGACCTGAGGTCGGCCACGGATGCGTTACTACCATTGAGAACAAAGATGAAACGTTTCAGATAAGACCTACCTTATAGGAATGCGGCGACTCTAAGAACGTATTAAGCTCGGTTCGTTCGTTATCTTCTCTTTTTACTGGGATTGTAGGCTTGGGGAAGTGACGACTGCAACAAGCGTCATATTCCTCGCAAACTCTAGTGCAATTGATCGGCTCACTCGCGCTCCAACTGAAAATTGGAGGAGAGTCAAGAAAGTACACAGCGAGGTACCTACCACGAAACCTTTCTCGGTTAGACTCCGCAGACACCACCGCAATATTACTATACAAATAAATAAAATTTAAGTGTCTGTTTGTGATTTCAAAATAATTTTTTTTTACTTTATGCATATGAAAGTATACACGATACCCATAACGAAAATGCAATTTAAAAAAAATTGTCTGTCTGTCTGTTTGACTGAGCTAATCTTCTAAACGGCTGGACCGATTTTGACGGGATTTTCACAGAAAGATAACTGAAGGTCTAAGGCGTAACATAGGCTACTTTAATTTTCGAAAAATCCATTAGCGCGCGCTCTACGCGCATGCGCCGTCGCGGGGGAGCGGTTTGACATTTATGTTTAAATATGTATTCTTTTTTACTTTTTACACGCAGGTGAAACCGCGAGGTTCAACTAGTTAAGAAATAAAGAAAAGTAATTTGTTGTGCGCGAGAAAGTCGTACATCGCTTACCGTGGTGTACCAAATCAGTGATTTGTGTTATCATAACTGAAACCGAAAGCTGAATATCGATGTCGAGCGTGTCACGCACGTCTTATCATGCGACATTATGGTCGTAAATGTATAGCATTGTAACTAACAAGTACTTTAGCTATTATACTTAGCTTGATATTTGGAGTTCAATACCTTTATGTTAACAGAAGTTATTTTTTATAACAAAGAAGTTATTTTTATAATAGCATGAGCATGCAATCCATCTGATACTAAGTGACTAGTGCCGCCCATGAACATCAATTATATCTCCCAGATAAAAAAAAGTCTTATCTGAGGTCAGCCACAGATGCAGCAGTGGGTAGTTAAGTACCCCTGAAAGCTATTGAATTAATGTAAGAGATTTTCCGTTGTCATTTATTTTTAAAACTATAACAAAGCAGCTCTTAACACTGCTGTAATTAGTTAGAAATTGGTGTGGCTATTATGCCATCGGGGTAGAATCACGAGGGGTTCTAAATAGGAAATAATAGAACTATTTTATGTTTTAGATCAGCAATAAAATAGCTTTCAGTCACCTATAGTAACCATTGCATTCGAATTCGATCGAAACAGCATTCATAATTTAATGTTCTTTACGGTTTAGATATTGTATGTTTAAACTAAAGCAATATACCTACTATCCTAATTTTTATAAATGCGAATGTTTATTTGTTTATTTGTAACGCCTTTACGCCTTTAACTACTCACACCGATCGTTATTCATTGCGAAGGGTCCAGAATAGGACATAGACTTCATCATCCCGAAAAAAGATACTACTCCTGACGGATAGAAAAATAACTTTTATACCTACAACCTACCTACTTTTACACCTATATCCACTGGATAAGAATGAATTGCATTTGAATTATACCTGAAGTATACAAACCTAATATTTCGTTTGAAATGCACATTCACACATTAACGCGAGCGAAGCCGCGGGCAAAAACTAGTATATTATAAAGTTGTATGTAAAGGTGTTTATTTTTGTTTCAAATTCTAACTAATCAGTAACCGTTTTCAGTCATCACTGAAACTATGTTTTGAATATGCATGTCGACGTTGTCACGCGCGTGGTATCACGCGACATGACAATCATGAATGTATCGCATTTGTAGTATTATTTTTGAAAATTATGGTTGATTTGCATTTTAATTCGTACCTAAGGACGACCGGTAATGGAATATAATTGGTACGTTTCATTTTATACAGTTGGTACTATAGATGTTTTGTTGTGTTATTAGTAAAATTTTAAAGGTTGTAGAGCCTATTGTAGTTCGATTCCGGCGACACCACCTCTACATCTATTTCTGCCTAATAACAGCAGTGTTGTGTCGTTAGGGAGACATACTTATCCGAGGAGTTCCAACTTAGTCCTCAGGGGTAGCAACGCATCTGTGGCGGACCTCAGGTAGGATATAATCTTATCTGGGTTGATTACAGATATCCATGGACGGCAGTGTCTACTTATCATCAGGTGGACTGCATACTCGTTTGCTACTACGGTCATATACAAAAGTTGATACGTCTGTTCACGTAGACTTGTTTTGTAGGTACAAAAAAATCATTTAATTCGGTTTAAAAGTGAGTGATTGAGAAGATTAAGTGTATACGAACACAGTTACCGTTAACATTTTATCAATTGTAGTGTTATTCTATTGTACAAGCATTATTACTGTGAAGTTCTATTCAAATCCGATAATGTTTTTTGTTGCTTCTAATAATCTTCCACCCATCCTCACGGAATTACATTGTGATATTAGTACGAAAGATAAAAATGATGTAAAAGAAATGTTGCCAAGTAGGTTATTCGTGGTTTCAGTATGGAAGAAGCTTTGTTCCACTCATATGCCGCACTTACAAAGCCGCTGATTGGTTCTTTGTCTTTGAGGCTGCATGGCGCCCACAAAAGAGCAGAGTGGCTAGCGTTGTTTGTGTTCCAACATACGTAACGAATCTAGGGTACTTCTAGAAAGGCTTAAAATTAAGGCCATGGAGCTTATTATGACATACTAGGTTTTACCAGCGGCTTCGCTAGCGCTAATACGAATTAATAGTAAGAATAGTAATTAACTCATATCAAGGCTGTAGGTAGGTATAAACGTAGATACATTGTTGGTACAAAAGTTTTTTCTATCCCTCAGGAGTAGTCTTTTTTCGGGATGAAAGTACTTTTCTAACCCTAATGTGTGTGCAAAATTTTATAATAGGTAATAAGTAGGTAAGACGTGAAGGCGTTACAAACAAACAAATGGAGATTCGCATATATAATCATTAGAAAGAATGCGCAGAAAATCATCAAAATAATAACGTAACTTATAAATATTAAGTTGTTGAGGAAGATTTATTAGAAACTGCTATATCATGTGAAATAATTCTAGCTTTTTACCCACGACTCCGATTGTGAAATTGGAACGTTTCGACTAACGATAAACTGTATCGTTAGAGATAAGATAAATTCCTATAGATTACATCTCAATAGCATGAGAAAACAAATATTGATCGACGATCACTCTATTTTCAAGCATATCCGAATTTTCAGCATAAAATTTTTGTTGGTATCACAACATTATTATTAAATTCCATTCTAATAAGTATGATAAAATTTTATTAAAAAAATAATTTTGTATCTATAAAAGTAGCTTATGTAAAAGTCTATACATGTACATTTGAATTTATTTTTTATTTAAAACCATTTCAGAAATTTAACAGGCAAAATAAAGAACTGCAGTGGTCGTACTGCAGTAACTAATTGAAAAGCAATTTGTGAAACATCGTGTTTGTAATCGCACTTGAATTAAGTAATGACCCTTTCTGAATAAACGTTCATTTACGCTTATCGATACGACAAATACCAAGTGTAATTAATTAGTCTATGTCGAGTGCTGTCCATCTATTTTTTGTGAGGAATAATGCTAAATTTTCGGCTAAAATACGGTATGTAGCTACCGTTTAATCATGTCCTAAAAAGAGGTTGTAGTCGACCTGTATGTAAGTCGACCATTTTTGTTAATATATAATTTAAATGTAAAAAAATCATAATGTCTTATAAATTACACACAAATTAATTGCCAATGTTTTTTTAGAGTATTCTAAATTATTAATCAAGACATACAATAAACAAACACAAATCATTGCTAAAATATAAAATTATAAAGCATTGCAAATGTTACTAGTATGATGGTCTAATAAATTTGTTCACGACAAATCGCTGTCGTGTCGGCGTAATAAAATACGGTCGATTGCTTACAGAACCAAATCGTTTTTGCTAGTAGTTGCCAAATAGGATAAAATAGGGCGACGACCCGATGGATCTCACGAATCATTCTTGGCTCTTGGCGTTACCACGCCCGTAATTACCGCATTAGCACAATAGGATTTTTTAAAGGCTTATAGCACACCACGTCCTGAGGTCAGCGAAGAGATTAATTGCGGAACATTTCACAAAAAAAAACAAATTGCATTTTTGCGGGTAACTTTGAGCACTATGGGGCATTTTTTACATGTTGAGCGTGAACTCATGTTTGCGAAACATTGCAACCTTATAGTACTGCACTGCGAGGAACAAAAACGTTATTGAGTTACGGAGTATTGCACAGAAAAACAAATTGTATTTGTGTGGGATACCTTAAGCTATGGGTTTGTTAAATTCTGCGGATGTGAATTTATTTTCGGCTGTAACGGTTCCTGTAATTCAGCATACCACGTGGGGTCAACAAAAGAGATTAAGTATTGCGGAACATTCCACGAACTAATTGCATTGTTGTGGTTAACTTTGAGCTCTATGGTGAATTTAGAAAATGTTGCGAATGTTAAGTTCTTGACTGTTACAATGTCCATAATTACCGCAATAGGATTTTTATAAGGCTTACAGAATACCACATCCTAGGGCCAACAATAAGACTAAGCATTCCACTAAAGAACAAATTGCATTCGTGTGGGTAATTTTAAGCCTGTGAAGCTTTATGCGGCAGTGACCACTTTTTTTTTATAACATGTGAGTAGCAAACGAGCTTGCAGTCCACCTGATGGTAAGTGGTCACTGCCGCCCATG
>DWPV01007279.1:0-10813 GCA_018251915.1 Urbanus proteus proteus
CCCTCTCCCAATAGGTGGCCTGGTTGCCTTTTTCTTTTGGTTAAAAAAAAAAAAAAAAAAAAAAAAAAAAAAAAACAAGTTCGACAAGTCAATAGTGCGTGTGTGTGTGTGATATAGATTCATTAAAAAAATAACGCTTAAATACATATATTATAAGATTCATGATCAAAACAACAACTTGAAAAGATCATAAATACATATCTAGTCCTATTTGTCTTAAAGGTGATAGAACTTGTCTATACGTAAAAAAATATTAAATGTTTTTTAATTTGACAAATAAGTCCAATAAAGATATCTTTTTCGTAAGTAATCCTTAATGGCTTGACTATAACGATAAAACGTTTGCGGATTTTTGGGGATTCTAAAATTGATCTAGATAGGTAATAAATAATCTATGATTCTCTCTTTCTCTTAATTATTGTAATATGGCCACATTTTATCACTCATTTTATCCATTTTCTTGTAGTTTATATTACGAGCTTACTTTGTCAACGTTTACCCTCAGACACGATTTTTTTTTAATACAGAAATATTTATATATAATTATATTAATATTCCATTAATTACTGTACTTTTACGCGGAAGTCTGAATATTTATGTTTAATATGAATGAATTTAAAAATCATTTAGCATGCTTTTTATACTAACTAGCTACTTTAAACTATGATTACTTGTGCCATAGATTTTAAGGCTAATTAGAGATAGGTACATAAAAGGAATATAAAAAAACAGATGCAATATGAAAAGAAATTAGAAGATAGTAGAATTCTTTATATTACCTAGTTTGATACAGGTGGCACCACCACCTATTGCTGCCTTATAATAAGAGTGTTAAGCGCTACTGTTCTGACGGATGTGGTAAAGATAACATAATTTCCCAAAGCGTTTTCGCGTTTAGCATGGAATATGTGACCAATCTCCGGTAAGACTGATCTTATTTGGGGTCGATTATATTCCCATCTGTGGCACCGATTACCAGCAGTTAAACTGCATGCTCCTTTGCTATTTTCATATTATATAAAAGCTGTATAGTAGCTGGTAGTTGAATTAATCCACCGATATGTATAACAGTAGTTGTGTGACGTGTGACGTGTCGGCAGCGAGCGCGCAGCTCCAACCCTCAGCCTGCTCCGCGGAGATAAGTCACGTATTCATTACACTAACTTCGGATGAACCTGGCTCATAAGCGTCCTTTGTGAGCGAACTGTTACGAGGGCGATGTATGATGTCAGTCTGTTACCCTTTATGTCTGTGTTAGAAAATGGTAATGTTCAATTTATGTAGAACGTACTGATGCCATATTATTGTATTTAGTTCTGAATATTTGCAAAGTTAGAGAGTATTTGTAATTAGGTGTTTTACTTTTTAGCGTAAATTAAAAATTGGAATTAAAAAAATTGTTTATGAATATAGCAGTCTATTCATGTTTTACTACTAAATGTTGTAATTATGATTGGAATAATAAAATCTGCAATCTGGGGTTACAATACAATGCTTCTATGAAGTCAAGCAAAATAGACTACAATAGTTATGTCTGAAACTTAATTTTAATCGACATCGGTGAACGGCAAACTCTAACATTTTAGGTACAACTCACAAAAATATTTTTGGTACTAATCGTTAAAATTTAACAAAAATGTCACTGTCACTTTTTCAAAATATATCGAAAACCAATTAGTGTACAAAAATACCGCGTTGTTTTGATATAATTGTTAGCGAAGAGCGATCGGTCCGCCAGAGGGCGCTTCGCGGGACCATTGCGATACATTAATTTGTCACATCCGGCTCCCGTAACATATTTTTTCCACCTCTACGACGCATACTTTGATCTACGGTTTTTTATTGAACCAAGTTTCAAGGTTTAGATTTTAAAGCTTTGTTTCTTTGCATAGTTTTTTAATAATTATTGAGAAGAAGTGTAATAATAATTGGTTTTCAAGTCGTTAACGATAAACCATTTTAGTAATGAACAAAATTATTCTTTTTTCGATAATACAAATGGTCAAAGTTTAATAAAATGTTACTGGCACTATTTCAAAATAAAATCGAAAACCAATTAGTGTACAAGAACACCGCGTCGTTTTGATATAATTGCTAGCGGAGAGCGATCGGTCCGCCAGAGGGCGCTGTGCGGAACCATTACGACACACATTAATTTTTCACATCCGGCTCCCGCCACATAATTGGGCTTTTCCACCTCTACGACGCGGACTTTAAACTATGCTTTTTATGTTTAGATTTCAAACGGTCTTTGTTACTTTATTACTCGTATAGTTTGTTACAAACTGTAATATTAAATTATTATTTGTAACTGCTAGAACTTGATTATTGGAACTATTATGAACATCTATTAATACTAGTGCCACTTCAGAAACAAGGTACATTTCATTATTAATATGTTGCAAGTATCCAGGTTACAAAGATTCTTCATTATTGTTCATTATGGTAGCGATGTCTACTAGTAAAATTAAGCATCCAGCAATCATTAAGTGCTTTTTATTATTATAAAATTAAAATAACAATTGAGCAGGAATCCGACTAATCATACGGTCTAATACTAATAATACTACCGAATGGTAAGCTCCAAATAGTTATGAAGTTTTACTTGAAGTGAAGGGTAACAGTAGATTCCTATCTGTTGACGAACATATTTCTGAACAAAAATCTGTGACCATTTATGTATTTGTGTACATTTATTTGTGAACAAATTACTCATAGATTATCCTGCCAGTATCATGAAATGCTATACCAAACTGTAAAACCCAACCCTTTACGATACAAGTTATTTGAAAGTGACATTTAATTTAATTTTGAGAAAATCAAAGGCATACTTTAACGATGTTACATTCCTTCAATGCCGGAAATTGAAAGTCTCGTTTATAAAAAATACCGCTAAGCTGCCGCAAGCAACCAGTTCCGGTTTTAAAGCTAAAGGGGTAACTAAGATACTTCCATTTATATCGTTAAAAGCACTGGCACTAGGTACTTAAGCAGTACCAAATAAAACGTCTGTTCATTTTCAGTGGGTGTGGAGAATTTTCACCGTATCGAGGAAATTCTCTATGTTGCTGCATGCTACGTAAGTACCTATTTATTTCAAAGTTCACACTTTTAAGGTTTACCTCTTTAGATATATATAGAGCATTGGGAACCTAATGGTATCAATTTTAGCCACTCACGGTAGGCTATGCGATTCAAATTTTTGTATTTCAGTTCATCCCAGTTATGATTGCCAGCCAGACGATGCCAGGGGTACCACAAACAAACCTATTTCTGCCTAATAATACCATCGAGGAGTGGTAAGGTGGCAGTGGCTACGTCAGGTGGAATGCATGCTCGTTTGCTACAGATCTGAGATTACATCTATTTTAAAATGACGTCAACAATAATTCAAATGAATTATGCACGTACTACATATTTGGTTAAAATATTCAACGTAATATACAACTTTGTATATGAGCTGAATATAAACTCAGATATATTGCACTAAGTTAAGTGCGGTTGATGTTTGCAACTGTGTAGCGCGTGTTAAGTTTACACCTGGTGTCTGCAGGAGAATATAATATCTTGTTTGATGCCAATATGTCCACAACTTCCAAAAATGAATAAACTTTGAAATATTCAGTCAAAAATGTCTTTGTTTAATCACGAAAATATCGATAGTGTTCATTTTAAGTTCAGAATAAAATTTCCAATAACATTTCATAACCTCTTCGTATTTTGTCCCCGGTAGCCTTAATATATCACGTTTAAAAGTGCAGATGGTTGTTCAGAAAAGGACAAAGAAGATATAGCAATATTTTCCACATATAGTATCTTCTTACTCAAGTTGCATCAAGGGCCATAGGTTCGATTTAAAGCTTCAAAGTTTACGCTTGAGTTGTGTTACGAGTACAGGAGTGAAATTTATTGTACTTGTATTACATTTGAAGAACATTGTATAAGAATATATAGCGCGCAGTAGGTAAATGAAAATAACAATTTTTAAAAAATATCCAGTAATTAGTTTACTTCAGTCGAAATCACGTGATCTTATTAGATTCTAACTGAAAGGGAACGTATAATTTATTTATGAATACTTTTTAAAAAAACACGGACATACAAACAAAAAATAGAGGTAGAATAGGGATAAAACCTACTTTTTGATATAGGTTGAAAAATAAATGAAAGTTGCCGTATATTAAATTTCCTTGCACACGAATCTTATTTATAGTTTAAGTTTATGGTATAATGCAAGCTATTTCGTTTCTTTCATCATTATTTAACTACATAGCTTACTGCAGAGCTAAAGAAAGATTCACGATCAGTACAGTTTGCTGTCAGGTCCATTCTGATTGCCGTTTTAATTTCCAGTTTGATATAGTTTGCGCTTTTGATCCAACTTTCGAAATAATTTACTGCGGCGTTGGACGGAGTTTAATAAAAGTTACATTGTATTTTCATTTATGTAACCGCTAAAAGCTCTTAAGCTAAGCAAAGCTTTTAAGGTTCTTGTGGGACCAAGCTTCAGAAGATAGGTGGTAGAATGTATGTGAGATGAGCAGAAGATCGGATATGGTGGTATTCCTTGGGAAAGGACTAGTACCTGTGGGCAATGGGCTCAGAGGACTCCGGCTGGCATTTCTCGCTGAGATCACGGAATTCTCTTCAAAGTGACGAGGACGCCCACCTAGGGGGTTTTAGTGCGGTAAAAATCCCACATAATCTGGTGGTGCTCCCAAGCGTCGCGTCGGTGGGAGAGGCCTATTGAAGGTTTCCCCCCATCCAATCCACCAAAAGGCCTGGTACCAATAACTATTAATTGATAAAAAAAATACATATACCCATCCAAATCTTTGGGAAAATTGATTCTCTTTTTTTGATGGATTGTTTTTATATTCTGGTAAGTAAATGCTCACAAACACAAAAAAAATCTTTTTTGAACTTACATGTATAATTTCTTTGTATTTTTTGTATTTCTGTTGTTTGTACCCACATAAAATGATAATTTATAAAGTATATAAAGATAGAAAAACTGTGTAATCATAATATAAAACATTGCCTCTTGAGAGATTTTACAAAATCTATCGGAAAGCGGCACTGCATTGATACGCCAACAGAAAGTTTTCTCGCTAAATAAAGTTATAATGGTGTGATATAAATCTGCCTCCAACTCTAATACGCGCTTAAGTTGTCGCAGTCGATATTATTAAGCTAGATATTCCCACATGACATTCTACATAACGGTATCTAGAACTGGATGAATTTTGAGTTGGGAATAAACTTGCAATCTAAATTCATGGGACGGTGAATCGGACCGCCGGACTATCTATAAGGCGTGTGTATTCGATACTTACAAGGTTTACTATGTGTGCTTTAGGGAATACTAGGCTTGCGAATAAACGACGAATGTTAAGTAGGTACTTTTAACGGCAAATTAAAAACAACATTGTTACGATTTTTCAATAATTATGAAGTAACGAGTATGCAGTCCTCCTGATGGTAAGTGGCCACTGCCGCCCATGAAGCCAATGATGCTGATGACTAAAGTGAATATTTGCGACTAATATGTTTACTGTTTTTATAAGCGTAATAGCAAGTAGGTTTACACCGTTATAGGTTTACACACACACCGTTACAAAAGACTTTCAATGCCTTCTTAACATCTTTAGTTTTGTTGTATTTAAACAATAAGCTACCTTACCACACATTTTGGAAAATAGTAACACAGGCAATACTGATACTGGATATAATTATAACATATTGTTATAAAAATAATTATGTTGTAAATTTAAAATAATCTTCACTTAAAAACTGATCGCTATTAACGAACATGTCAACACGGTGTCTGTTCAACACTTCGCTAGCTTATAGTTTAGTTATTATCGGATAATTAATTGAACGACCATCTCGTTCACACGCTTACCTACAAACTGTTGGAACGTAACTAAATTAGAGCAAAGTTGATTTTAACGGTAACTGCCCGTTTACACAAACGTGTCTCTGACGATTTGGTAATCAAGTTATCGCAAACACGGAAAACACCGAAATAATAGAGAGCTGAATATAAACACTATTTTATCCTAAAATGAGGTAAATGCAGCAATAATACGGCAGCTGTGTTTGGAGCTTTTTGTGCTTGGTTGGAGCTACAAATGAGCATGGTAATTAGTCGGATAGTGAACGGAAGGGAACATACCTATATAACTCATGTATTGGATACGGGTTTAATAACAATTTTCGGGGAATTGTTAGCATATACCACTAAGCTGCAAATAGGATGATTGTTAGGTAGGTTAATTAATGTTATACCTCATTTGTGGCTTTTTAATCGACCTGCGAAGTTCGTTAAGATACCAGACCAAATTTTTGTAACTTTCAAAACATAAATATAAACTTATAATATTAGATGGAATTATCCTTATGGCCTGGAATTACTTAGGACCTCTCAGCCTGATATATCGGTTTCAATACACTACAATTTATATATCTGAGAGGTGCAAGTAAAGTGATCTAAAAGGAAAGTAAGAAAATATACAAAGACCTTAAAGTGATTTAAAATCTAATGAAATCTGAATCCCCTTGCCATTGAAGTTGATCTCAAACTTCAAGAGCCAAGCGATCTTCCACTTAAAAGGAACTAAATAACTCTCTCGTGCGGTGTAAGTCGGAACTTTAATTTATTTATTAAAAGCAATCTCTAGTCTTGCTTTTATAAATAGAGAGCATTCTTATGTATTCGATGCCTTGCTTATTGGAAATAGATAAAATTGTAGGGTTTAACGATTGAATTAGATTGATATTAAGTCATAAAATTATCTTATTGTAACTTTATTTTGGTGACAAAAAGAAAAGGTCCCTAAAATTTGTTGTTTATTACATTTATATTAAACAATAATTTGTATTATAGAAGTTAAATTCGTTTATTAAGAGCACCACGGCTTTCTCACCGGGGAGCGCCGATCATCAATCTCGCCACGCTGCCTTAAATAAAATCATCCGCAGTCCTTATCCTCCCCACCGTCAGGTTACTGGCCCAATTAGAATCAAAAATTAATAATATTTAGCCTAATAACTCAATCCGAGTTTTGAATAACAGGAAGTCATATAGACAAAATAACGGAATGTTTTTTATATACAGAATCTTAAATATTTATTACTTTAAAATATCATAGAATAAATAACAATGCTTCATCACAGGCCTTCATAGTACATTATAGACTACTATGCCAGAGCGTCAGTTTTAATAAAACAAAAGAGACGTGAACAATAACACTGACATGTACAAACATCATGACAATATAACTGCTATATGGTAGTGCACGGCGTTGAAAGCGTGATTGGTGCCCATTCGGATGTGAACTGAACACAGGTGTGTATTGCGATAACGTCGCATGTGAAATACATCCGTTACGTCTAACCTCTACTATTATTATAAATATTGTACCCACAAATATGTGACAAATATTAGTCTGTTATATAAAGTTATTCTGTATTTAATATATGACATTTATATTTTAAGAAATCGATAAGGAGGAGCTTAGTGTTAGGTATTGTAGCCTTTTTGTGAATATTCTAAATCATTTAAATATATCATTAACCTTAATGAAGGTATTAAATTTTCCTCTATGCTACAGGCTTTACTATCACAGCGCTTTAGTTTTAATAAAACAAAAGAGCCATGAACAATAGAGTGACATGTACAAACATGACGACAATATAGCTGCTATCAGAATGTGCATGACGTTGGAAGCGTGATTGGCGCCCGCTCGGATGTGAACTGAACACAGGTGTGTACTGCGATAACACCGCGCGTGAAATATCCCTTATTTGTACCTTATATTACTAGCTGCAACTGGGATTTGATATTATAATGTTTGTAAGCTATCTTGAAGCAATAAAACTTTTAACTATTTCGTGTAACAATATTTTTATTATTCAAATTAATATGATATTTATATTCCTACCATGTACATGTAAGTATATGTATATTTACAGGAAGTGGTTAGATTTATTCATGAGTTTCTCATTATTTTTCTATGGTAGCATTGTACTCGGTAGAAAGGCCATGTTAATATCATAGTCCATCTCAATGCGCTACAGTACGCAAAATAATTATATTTTTTGTTTATTGTTATATTTATAATTACTCATTTTAGTCTTATAATCAACATTCAACGTATTTCAGGTGTCTTATCAGCTTAGGAAAATTACAAGGAATATGTGTTAGCGTTGTCGCGGAAAGCAGCGGCATTTCTTGGAATGTCTATACTGATGTTGTTATTCACACCTCACATTTTAATAATAATAACTCACTTATTTTATCTGCAGTCGGAGAGGAGACGAGATGTGGGGATAACATCTTGGCGGCGCTGGAGTTTGAAAGGAGTGGCGCGTGCGGCATTCTGATCAAGAAACATCAACGAGTACAGACGACTAAAGTAGCTATTCCGTATAATTGTAACTGTAGTAATTATATAAGTGTCTTGGTCTAAGTATAGTTAAGACGGATAATTGAAGTATTGCTACTGTATATGCTTGAGTGTAATATAGTAATTATATATGTGTTCCAGTATACGGCGTTTGATTTCATATGTTAAATCTCAATAAAAAGTTGTTGAAAAGCTCTTGTATTTTCTGAGAGGAAATAAGGTTATGGATGTATTTTCTCGGGCCAGAAACATTAAGGAAATGCGATTACTGCGCAACCGGAAGTCAGTTTAACTTCACACGGAGAGCTTCCGCACAACATCCGCATTTTATCAATCATGTATCATAGCGACGTTAATTTATATTAGCTAAAATAAGGACCTGCTTTTACTTAATTATATACAGACTCTAACGACATTATTTATTTATATATTGTTGTGATTATGCCTCCTATTATGCCCTCAGAGTCAAATCTTGAACGTGTCTGAATAAATTTTATAGAAGATAATATTTATTATTACAATTTTATAATATCAAAAAAGTGATGCGATGCTGCTTAATTTGATGAATAGCTTGCAAATCAATTGTAGCTCTATGCTACGAATAACAGCTTAGAATTGCATAATAACAAATGTATTTTAACTTTTCATTTTGTAAACACGATGCAACGTACAATTCCCAGTTTTATACGGTTTCATATGTTTTTGTAACAAAATATTCCATCGGCGCTTTTGAATAAGTTTTTTATTTAAAAAATGATTGAACTTTTATAACGTTCGCGTCATTCGTTAAAATTTTAGCCCGGATTCACGTTACTAAGCACGGTTCGTTGCTTTTCACTTTTCAACAGGTACCTACATGATGAAAAATCGTAATTCTTTTCATACAAATAAAATATCGTTCGTTCTGTCAATAATTCTTTCGATGAAAGTTCTGTTTAAAATTGACGATATTTTATCGTGAATGTTTTATTTCTGAAATTTCCTGTTTAAAAATTACATAAAGAGATGCCGAATTACCTAACACTAATTGTTATTTTTATACTAGATTTAATTTGTGAGGTTAATTTTATATGTTAATAAAATTAAGTTGTCAGCATCTTGCTAAAAAATATAGATCATATTTTTGATCTATTTGAGCTTATTTTAAACAAAATTAGTTTCGACCAGATACTAAGTTGTCAGTTTCTACACGTAACAAAAAAACAGTAACTCTGACATCAGGTAAGATTTTAAATCTATCGGGGCTTTTTGATATGTATATGACGACCCACGAGATAACGCATGCTCTATTTTTACTTTTGCATCATAAATAAAATTATTTGAATAAATAAATAATAGGAAATTTTTATACTTCACATTTTACAGCGAAAGACATCTTGTTCAAACTGAACTTCGTAGACACAGACTTAGCGTCAACGCTCGTGTTAGTGCATATGTGAGGGCTGAGTTATCGTTGACAGTAAGTAAAAGGGATGGCGGCGACAAATGTTCGCCGAAACCTCCCAACTTGTCATCGCTACTGAGGTATTTTGTGCAACGGGGCGATAAATAGCACAGAGAAACATATTGAAGCCAAGTAAATAATCTTATTTGTACATGTCCGAGTACAGTCCCAAATAAACTAGGAGATTAAGTATGTGTCGAATAAAATCCATCGAATCAAACAAAATCACATAGATAGTCTATTTGGCAAACAATTCGGCAAATAATTACTTCGCTTCCGAGTAACATTGTAATAAAGGCCGCAGGAGTTTAAAAATGCTGTATTGTAAAGTTTTACAAATAAATATTTTGTGAAGTCAGATTTTGTGGCTTGCACATATTTTTCGCAATAAAATTTTTGTTTGTATAACTTCCACTCGAGGCTTAGCCGCATGAAGTTAAACTTTCAGCAATATTTTATTGGTAAGTAAATCATTTGATGCAACGAAAGATGTAGTTGTACTTAATATTAGGTAAATCTTAGTCGCAATGGTATCAAAATTAACGCCGAAACATTTTTAAATACATAAGTTTGACCCTCTATTTGGGGCTAAAATTTCACCTGCATTGTAGCAATTATCTGATAATACGGAAAATAAATACCTTATGATTTTATGTACCAAACCCAAAATCATTTTTTTAAAAGGTCTTCGTGTTTAATTTTTTTATTTTTAACCGACTTCCCAAAGGAAGAGAGGTTATCTATTCGTCGTGTTTTATGTTTAACCAGCGAGTATTTCGCGACGCCGCGACCGATCGACTTCGTTCATACATCATTGCACGCGACCTGCTCCAACTTAGGTCCCATTTAATGGAAATCGGAAAATTCTTTCTAGTTTTCCTGGAAAATTGGAAAAACACGAATTCTTGTAATCTTGAATAAGTCGAGTGTTTATGAACCGATTTCAATTTTCTTTTTT
>DWPV01007280.1:0-10813 GCA_018251915.1 Urbanus proteus proteus
CTATACCTATAGGTAATATGATGTTAAAGATGTTGGTGACGCATTGTTTTACATATTATCATCTATATCTATAATGTTTTAGTAAGTAGGTATGGTTACTAACAAAGAATATTTTTCATTGTTTTAATAATAATACGTATCTACTCTTTGCATCATTTGAGATCTCCATATTGAAATTACTGAAATTTACATGTAATACTTACCTATGTAAAACCACAATTTTTATTAATCCCTTAGGTTATTAAAGTTACTTATTTTTAAAAACTGCAACTATTATCATAAATATTATAAAACAATATTATATTACAGTTGCTACAGATTTTACAAGTGAAAATTAGGTATTTACGTCCAAAAATTTAATTAAGTATTTAATTGTGGTAGAAAAAAAATTAACGTTAATATTTAAATGATGTTTCATGTGGGCATTAATAAATATCATGAGGTAACCTTTACATAACCTACTTGTAATATAGGTACCTAAGTAGGTAAATAATGTTAGTGTTATTTGTGATAACAACAGAAAAAAATATTTAGAAAAAACCTATATCCCGCTGTGGATTTCTGGAAGTATGTATTGTTTAAATTATAATTCTAAATAAAACTAATAGGTAGATTTAATATGTTCAAGCAGAGTGCAGCGCTAAGCCGCTGTCAACATAATTAATTTTAGTGGGCAACGAAAAATTACATTGTTATTTAAATATACGCAACTAAATATTTGTAATTGGCTTGCAAAAGAATTAAACACGTTCGTTAACAATTGGGCCTCTTTACTGCAATTAGGTAGTTGTCAAGCGCTAAACAATAGGTCACTATTTACCTACATTAGACCGGTTATGTCAAATTAGGATTTAATTAATTGGTGCATGTACCTATATTGTATGCTGAAAGATACAATAAATATTTGGCTTTAAATCATTGATATTAACATTTGCTTCACAAAAAGCTTTATGACACATATATGTATTTATAATCTGTTCTTAGGTGGTAACATTAATTTATTTTAATCATTTAAACATTATTGCCGTTACTATGGAATTAAGTGATGTGTTATTCTTAAAGATATTTAATCCATGATAAGAAAAAAGTTAAAGACTCTACCATACAATCATTTAACAGTATACCGAAATAGGTGCGTAGGTAAGTACGGTACTGTGCCTATTTTTACTATAAATAATTATTAAAGGACTTACCTACTTACTAAGCTTGTAGATAGGTATGGGTTTCAATATCCACTATGTAATTTTCACAGTAATTGATATCCGTAATGTTGAAGAAAATTTTATTTGTTTCAAGTATTTAAACATGATAAAATTGCTCTATCACGATAGAACATGTAGTGTGTGTGAGTTCTATGTTCTTTATAATGTGTGCTTTATCAGAATAAAGATTTTGCATGAAGATATAAAGTCAGAAGTCAACATGAATTTACTAGAAAATATTTGTATAATATTTATAATCAACATTAACCTGACATTATGTTTAAAATATTAGCTCAGCATACATACTATAGCATCTTAACATATCCTACTTGTAATATACCTAAGAAAATAATCTTACTGTTGTAAACGGTAACAATATAAAAAAATCTATTTAAAAATGCCTATGTCCAATAGTGGACTTCTTAAGGTCGATAGATGAAAGTTAACAAGTAATTAAAATATATGTAGGTATCTTTACAGTTCAACATTCAATATGTAAAGGACAATCAGGGTAATACCATCTGCCAAAGGATTTCAATTTCAAAGGAATAAATAAAATTGTAGATTGTACGAACAAACGGAAACCACAACATCGATTGAGATTACTACAAATTAAAGAGTTAGCACAAAGAAAGTGTATTTACGATCAAAAGGACTACTTGAAAAAAGACCTACGCTACGGCAGTTGCATTTCGGCCGGGACCTTCCGGCAATTCTCTTTTCCCTGTAATTATAACTAAAAACCTGGCACTGATACCGTCTGCATAATACATCTCACAAAAAGAGGTGAATGTGTGTTTTGTGCTGTAATTACAGCTGTGGACTCTTCCTGAGGGTTGGCAATTAGCCTCTAGTTCAGATTTTTCTCGCATTCACTAACACTTGATTGAGAGATGCCACATGGCGCCCACTTATTCAATTATTAACTCTACACGTGGACTGGTTCCACGTGGAAATATTATAAGCGTATTTTTTTTTAAATCACGACTAATTTTTATTCTACACAACTGATATTTTCCCACAAAATCCCTTAAAAATGCTATCATTAAAAAAATGTACTGAAATACACACATATGTCATCGTGTTATAAACATTACAACGATTGTACTCTTCGACTTAATTAGAATGGAACGCGTTTGTTACGGCAACTATTAGAATGCTAAGCATGGTTAACTAGAACTACACCTAATTAAAGGTGAATTATTGCACTGTTGTTATTTCAACTAGTAAACGTGAATCGCTAGCGAATAGAAAGAGAGCGATATAATATTAACACCTCCGCTGTGAAGAAATGGTGAAAGATCACCTGTGCTCACTACCGTAATTCTACCACCGGGCGGTAGAGCACCTGTCCCTTTCATACGGTTCAAGCTTAAGCCGAACCGAACGAGTGTGAGTAGGAGTAGTTCCATTCGTCCTCTGATCCGTAACGTCTGAACGTCGGTAACGTTGCTACAGCAAAATGCTCCTTGAGGATGTAGCTCTAAGAATCGTAATGTTCATATAATGTTTCTCGAATCGTCGCAAAGGACGGAAGGCTGCAAATGAATCGAGCGTTGCTGTAGTTTTGACGCGTTCGGAAATCGAATTAAGAGCGTTAGAGTGAGAGGTGCATGAGGTTCGATTGAGTGGAGGCAGTTTTTTGTTATTGTTTGGCGGCGGTGATTTTTTCCGAGGCGTGCTAATGGGAGAAGGCGCGAGTGGGCGCGCCGGCACGGCAAGCGCGCTCTTCAGTGTTCTGGCTGAGCTTCGAGCGAGCGCGTGCTAGGCGAGTGTCGTCCGTCGTATAGAGAGACACGTCTAGTGTTTGAGTGAACTTTGAGTTGGTGCGTATGCTGACGTCCGAGGTGGCTCGACCATGTTGATATCGGCGGGCAGCGGCCCCACGCCCGAGTTCTCCCCTGCCTCGTGTTGTGCTCCCTGGAAGATGGAGCCGGCGCCCCCAGCGCCAGCCGCCATCACTCAGCCTCTGAACATATCGCCCAACGGTAAGTCACTTGAAATTTTTATTCGACATAGGTATGATTCAAAAAGTGTCATTTTCTTATTGGAATCAGTTTACAATATTTTGGAGACTTTTCTATTCACGTTAAAACTGAAGTTTTTTAATGACTCTACTTATTAAAATTTGATACATAAGAACGACTTACTATCTGTGTTTTATATGAACCCACTATTAATATTATAAGTCTTAAAACTAATTAAGCATTACAATTCTGTTATTAAGATTTACTTTTGCTACCGTCAGCGTAAAATAATTCTAAAGGTACCTAAGTACATACTGAAAGGAACGGACATTAAATATGTTTATTTTTACTACAAACCTTCTATGATAAACATATTTGTGTTAGGCTTACATTAAAAAAACATGTAGGTGACTGTCAAATTACTGGAGGTATGCTACAAGATTTTGCAAGTTCATTTTTATAATTAGGAAAGTGATAGCAAGGACTAACATTTAGGTACATAGGTATAGATACAATAATAGTTTTAAGTGATAGAACAACTTACAGCAATAAATCATTTCCTGTAAATATTGTTATCATTGTATCTAAATAATTTTACAGCTGCGGACTAAATTTTAGAAAATTAACGTACCTACATAATCTAAAAATTTAAGTTTAAAGATTAACCCGAAATAAACAACTGTCTACAACGATTTTATAAAGTTTTACTGCTAACCGGTGTAGGTACCTAATTTATACACATATTATTAAGTATCATGTCTACATTATGTTTATGGCATGCAAAAAATAACTTAAACATGGAAAATTAAGCTATGATATGATAACTATGATTTATATATTTATTTAAATTGTTGATTTAAAATTAATTTAGAGCTAAAATGATATACTGTTCTTACCTAAAATAAATTATTAAGTCATTACATAAATTAATTAAAATACCTAATACACTAGAATTATTTTCTGTAACAAATCATTGTAGAGACGTAAAATGGATAAAAAACAAACGTCTAATTTAACAAGAGTCACGAATACGTTTTATATAAAATCTAGACTTAAATTATACGTAGTTACGTGTAAATGTAACAATTATATGTACGGAACGTAATTGTACCGTGCCGTCGGCATTTCTATCGCCCTCCTGACTTCTGTCAATCACTAGAGCCTATTTAATGTAGGCGGCTCTACTGTTGCCTTGTTTCGAAACTGCCTCTATATTCTATGTTCTCAAAGCAATTATATGATTATATGTTTTTGATAAATAACATTTAGGCGTCTGTCTTTGGATCCAAATTATTGGTTTGGCTGTTCTTTCATGGGTTTGCTAATGTTTACAGAATAGGTATATTTTGATGCGATTTTTACACAATTCCATTTTTTCACAATGCGATTTTTATGGGACCTGTGTTAGGTTGTTTTCACGCTAACTACTTTATGTACATATATATTTGTATACCTTACTTACTAATATTATATTTTTACCCAGTGTGTTACAAAATAAATCCTAAAAAAAATCAATGTAGAGCCAATACAGGTATTAAGTTTCAGGTCAATTTTAAAATTAGTAAAAGGGGTTAAAGACTTAATCTTCACTTTTATTGTCATATAGGAAATATCCTAATATTTCCTAATATTTAAAGTTTATAAATAATTAAAAGTCCTAACTTTTAATTATTTATAAACTTTCAATACCTATAGTGAAACTTTTTTCGACTACCTAACTGTTTTGGATTTCCTACCCTTATATGTACCTACAATGTAGATTTGCATTGTATTTAAAGATGTAAATAGTCACTTAAAGTACCGTTTTCATAAATTAAAACAGCACTGCTAACTACTTAACCGTTGAAAATAATCTTTTAAATTATAAAGTCGATTACCCAAAAAAAAATATGCTAGTTATATAATTGTAAAGGTTTTAGATAGATTACTTGCATAATATAAATTATATTGAAGCTAAATTATAATAGTAACTAGTCCGTTTATAATGACACTAACTTTCATTTTTATTTAAAACACGAACTCGTTTTCATGTTTTTAAGGCCCTTTAGGGGTTAATTTCCCAAAAACGATGAAATATTTGTAACCGGATTGGAAAATAGTAAACTTATAGCATCTGTTTTAAAATTGACGGAGTTACAAACAAACTTTCAAGCCTATCTATCAAATAGGCTTGAAAGTTTAAGCATAGAATATGAAAGAGTAATAACAGTCAAAGGTTTCGCATAGTCAAAGTCGCATAGTCGCAGGTATAAGGCTGTGCGACAATGAATCAGTTAGTCGATACAAGTCTTAAAGTATAAATTACTATAAAAATAATTATACTCCAAATAATATAGTCTAGCCATTTCTATAATAGCGTCAAGGACTGAAATGTAGGTACTTTATCGAGTCCTAATTAATTAAGTTTCCACGATACAAACTCGAAAATGTATTATCCATTCCAACATTGTGATAACAACGGCGATCCATATAATGGAAATTACGATATTCCCTAATTACTGTATTTGTATTTTTTGATAAATAATATTATTGTTTATAAATAAATTTAATGTGTAATTTTGAGAAGCTTTGGATATCCACGTTGGACATCCTGGCATTCCTGTGTGCTATCAACAATCGCATACTCCTACCTCAAGTTGGATAATACTACGTATCCAACTTGAGGTTTTGGTGACGAGCTCAATAAGTAAAATAAAAATTCTTCATTATCAAAAATGGCATACACTTTTATATAAGATACCTTTGTAGAACTACACTTAAAATACCATGAGACCAATAACAATAATAATTGAAAACACAAATAAAATATACCTACCTACCATTTTTGCCATCCAACGCATTCAAAAGTAAATAGTTTAACATTTTATTTTAAATATATAAATAAATGCATTGTGTTGCTGATCAAACTAATTGATCCGTAGGCTCGAAATGACTAAAGGTGGCGGAGGAATTCTGACGGTACCACCGTCACACTTGATTTTCCTCAATAACATCGATGCACTGATGTGTACAACGCGTCTGTGTCTAATATTAGGCAATCTGTCCATCAGTTACACTACTAGTTTTCCACCACATATTGTTTTAGTACCCAGGCGCCACTAACCTAAGAACGCTTCAGTTGCCTCGAAGAGTCATTTCGTAAACGCATCTACAGCTGGCGTGATGAGTGAGCGAAAACCGCGATCGTTCAGGACATTGTCTGCATTGTATCGCTGATCGAACTAATTAATCGGTAGATTGGACGCTAGATTGTCCGGTAGCATTTCCGGTGAAGGTTGTTCAATATTCACCCGACTATTTCATGCCATAAGTACCGATAACGTCTGAATGTTTTGATTAATGATAGGGAATTGTTATTCAAACGCGAATCGAGATCGATGTCGCTTGATTGACTTTGTGTTTTAAGCTTTCCATTTTTGTATTAAGTACATACAAATATGTGTATTTATTTTTGATCTGGTATAAATATTCAAAAGCTTATGGTAGTCTGTATTTTAAATAGGTACTATTTTGTTTTTAAAATTAAAGTAGCGAAAGAGTATGCAGTTCACCTGGTGCTTAGTGGCTCTTGCAGTCTATTCACAATGTTGCGTTGCCATTCCTGAGGATTATTGTGGTTGGATCATATGTAAATCTGGCGGCAATCACACTCTTCCACCGAAAAACAAGAACTGCTTCACATTTCACGTTAGAATCATCATCACCTGATCATCTATGTGTATCTTTCCGGCCGAACCGCACCCGTTCTACGTCTGTTCCAAATAAGAAATTAAGGGAGGTAAAACCACTATTAACAGATGCTGTATACAAGTTTGGTTTTGTAATTCAGAACATTATAAGTAGATAAAATTCGATCACACAGTTAGGTACTTACACCTGACCGTTTCATCCATCGGTCTTTTGATCTCCTCTATTGGATATAGAGCTTCTTTTGTCAATAGTCACGGCACCTGGTATACGTTTTGATTTTCG
This sequence comes from Urbanus proteus proteus, assembly GCA_018251915.1. Classification (NCBI taxonomy): domain Eukaryota; kingdom Metazoa; phylum Arthropoda; class Insecta; order Lepidoptera; family Hesperiidae; genus Urbanus; species Urbanus proteus. The sequence continues at coordinate 7,142 of DWPV01007280.1, forward strand.
CAATCTTTATTTTACACAAGAAGACCCTGTTTCGTTAGTCGGCTCTTACAGCATCCACAGGAAGAGAGGGTATTCGTCGATTAACGATACTACGATAATTATAAATATCTAGGTTTGACTTATCACCAACAACTTAGCAATTCTTGTATTTCGGTGGTGGTGGCCAAAGTTGGATTGACAAGATGTTAGGAGAGCAAACACATCGGCAATCCATATGAGGCTTGAACTACTTTTTATAATTATGAAGTAGCTTACTGATGCCTATGGGCGGCGTTGCACATTTACCACACTTATCAGATGGACTGCAAGCTCATTTTCTACTTTAATCTTATAAAAAAGAATTTATGCAACATCTAGTGGCCATATAATGATGTCAGAAATGGGTTTGAAATCTTTTCCTATAAATAACCACCTATCTCTGAAGGTTGAGTAAATATCTTGTACTTAATAAGATTATGCTAATTAATGAAAAAGCCTACAAGCTGGCTTCAAACCTCATTTATTCTAGTACTGAAGGCCAGTGTTTCTCATACTTTTATATGATAGGACTCCCTTAAAATGTTTCCTGGTACCCGACCGTCTGCTATGCTTAATCTTGTATATTTATGTTATGAACTAGCTGATTCCCGCGGTTTCACCCGCGTTAAAGAAGTAACAAGGCATACATATTTAAACATAAGTGATACCAAGCGCTCCCGCGATGCGTGCGTGTGATTCGTGCACATTCGCGATAAATATGATTTATTTTTCTAAAATTATTAAAAAATGAATAAATAGGTAAAAGTAGCCATATTTTACATTGACTAGGTCGCTTAACGGCTTTTGTTTGAAACGTTTTCGAAGTTTGTACATTTTTTCTTTTTTTGCTAAGATTTCGTGACCTCTGCGGCACCCTTATGAGGGCTTTAAGACCTATTAGGAGGTCAAGACTTACACTTTGAAAAGCACTGCTGTAGAGATAAATAGAGCTTTCATTGATTCGTTGATTATAAGCCCCAGTATACCTTTTTGATGCAAATTACAAACATTGAAAAAAAAACAGAAATAGAATATAAGGTTTTATAAAAACAGGTACCAGTATACATATACTGAATGTGAAAATATGGAGTGATTGCTCCCCAGTTATAAAATTACATATATTGAAAAAGTTATATATTAGATCCTATGTGTAATTAGTAATGTGGTAGGAAGTTTCCCCTTCAGCCAATAACGAAAGGTTTATTTTCATACGGACAATTATTTGTTAGGTCACAAATGGACTTTTGTATAGAAGTATAATCCGTCCATTATTTCCCTTCTGATTTAATCTTATAACTTTAGCAATTCTATTTCTTTTAAAAATATGTACGTCTAAATTATTTATTTTATTTTAATACTAGCCGAACCACGCGGTTTTACCCGCGTTTAAAAATTAAAAAATAATATGTTTGAACATTTGAACATAAATGTCATCCTGCTGTCCCGCGACATCGCAATCATGCGCGTGGAGCGCGTGCAAATGGATTTTTCAAAAATTAAAGTAGCCTATGTTACGACTTCAGCTATCTTCCAGTGAAAGTTCCGTCAAAATCGGTCCAGAATTTTAGAAGATTAGCTCAGCCAAACAGACAGACAGACAAAAAAAATTTTAATTACATTTTCGTTATAGGTGTCGTGTATGCTTTCATATGCATTAAGTAAAAAATGCTATTTTGAAATCACAAACAGACTCCAAACAAGATCACAGTCTTACTTGAAGTTGACCACTGATGCTTTTTACCCCCGAGGACCGAGTTGGAACACATCAGATAAGAATGTCTCCCTTACCACACCCTGTAGACCAGAACACAGCAGTGCTTAACACTGCTGTTATTAGGCAGAAATATTTTGTTAGATTTCGCAAGTGTCTGCGCGGCAACATTACGGTAGATATAAATACCAGTGTGTATACATTTTACATAGTATGTAAAAGAATATAAAATTGACTGCCACGCTACGCGTCTGACACGTGCGGTGCCTGTAGAGGTAAAAACAGAGTACACCGTTACATAACCAGTGATATTAGACCCATACTACAACAGTTTATAGATGTAGAGGTAACAAGAAGGCTCTTTGTTTGTGGGTGGCTAGCTAGCTGTCACGTACATAGTTCTCACATTTTTTGTCGTGAGTACTTCAGTCAGTTTTTGTTTACTGTAAGAGCAAAGTGCTTTGATGACACACGTTGCGCTAATAACTGTAACATTTTCACGTTTTGGGTCTATAAGAGTTATGTAAAAAATTGTACTTACGTTAATACACATTGCGCGATGTCAGGTCAAATCGTATTAACAGTATTTTATTTGGATTTTCATAGATTTTGGGCGTAAAACATTATTTTTCGTCAATTTTGTGCTGTATTAATCAGATCTGAAATTATATTTCAATCTAGAATTTATACTTTTCCAAAAAAACTATTTTTTATAGTTAAAATTGTTATAGGTCATTTTAGTTTTACAATATATGCGTGTCTAATAAATTGTAATTATTGATTGAAATGTAGGTAAAAATATTTTAAAATAAATGACTTTATATTCAGTGCAACTGATCGCGTTAAGTAACTAGATCACAGTGAAAAAGAGGAGATGAATTCAGGGGGAAATTAGAATATAGAAAGTAGATAATGTACAACTGTCAAAAACTAGAAAAATAGGTATACCAAAGTTATACCACTAATATAAAGAGTTAATGTAAACTACTACAAATCGAGAAAAAATACATCGCGTCATTTACAAACTATCAACATTTGGAGTTTATACAGTAATTTAATTAGTTTACTCAAAGCAGCTTCAATATCGAGCAGTTAGCTTTTTGCTGGAAGTTTTTTACGAACATAAAGGATATGCAAGGCTTGAACGGAAATGCTAACTCGCATTTCTCTTAACGAAGCGGCTACGATGCATCTCATCTCTGTCAATGGGATTCAGCTTTTTGTAATGAGAGGAATAGATTTAAAATGAACGAGTCTTGCTCGTAAAGCCTTAAATAGCTTTTATTCTGGTGTTGATTTTTCTACGCGGAATGGTGCTATTTGAGAAATTTCAAAAGGGTTAAATATGGAGCTGAGGTATTTGTAATGGGTTTTTAGTGACATTTCATTTATTGTATCTGTTAAGGTTGCGAGGAATAAGATAGATTCAGCAGACATGGTAAAAGAGGACAGGAAATTTTGTATCAAAATTGTATCTATGCGACAAGTAATAAGTTCAAAATTTGAAAAAAAAAAACAATCTCAAATATAAACTGCTTACGCTATATGCAAATACAGCTACTCCAATTGATTTATATGATATAATTTGTTAATGTTGAGCTTGTAATTAAATTTATTAATTAATGCTTAGATACATCTCTTTTGGGATTCTTTGTGAGTTCAGGAACGTCGTAACTTTTTTCTAGCTAACTAGATTTAAATTTTGACAAATTTGACTATGCTGGGACGAAATGTCACTGTTCTTCGGTTTTAGTCACTATAAACTTTCTTAATTACGTTAATTGACGATTTGCTAGTCATAACGTATAAGAAAGCTCATTATGACCAGCTATAAGTTAAAAAATTATTGAGCCGATACCGTACTCGTATACAGGGTGTCCCGTAAATAGAGGACCACCTCGCATCCACGTGTAGGTCACACAAAGGCCTACCTGAATATCTTC
>DWPV01007281.1:0-10813 GCA_018251915.1 Urbanus proteus proteus
AACACAACACAACACAACACAACACAACACAACACAACACAACACAACACAACACAACACAACACAACACAACACCCAAATTTGAATGATTGGATTTTACATATTTATACGTCATATAACTTTATGTAGAGACTAGCTGATCCCCGTGGTTTCACCTGCGTTGAAAATGTAAAAATGAATACTTGTCTAAACAAAGGTAACCTCCCGCGCTTCCGCGAGGGGTCACACAAGCGCGTGGCGCGGTACTTAGATCTTCAGCAATCTTCCAGTGAAAGTCTTGTTAAAATCGACTCAACCGTTTAGAAAATTAGCTCAGCCAAACAGACAGACAGACAGACAAAAAAAAATTTAACTGCATTTTCGTTATAGGTGTCGTGTATACTTTTACATGCATTGAGTAAAAAAAAAATTTTGAAATCACAAACAGACACTTCAATTTCATTTATTTGTATAGATTTACAGTGTCATTCTAGAACACAGACTCAAGCGGTACCGTCCATGAACGTGTTAAATAGCATTCTGAAATATGAGGCACTTGAAGTTTATCTCATTACCCATTATTAGACAAAAGACTGCACTTCATCAAGGCCGCCCCCGAATTAACCAGGTAAGATATCCCTTTAAATTAATTAACAGCTATATATTTATGCTTTGTTCCTGAAAGGTAATTAATGTACCCTCGCGACAACCATTGTTATATTGCAAGGCAAGGCTTAGGCCATGATCTACTGTGTTGGTCAAGTGCGAAGTGGTAGAATTCAGACTCCATTCAGAACTTTTTATAAAAACTGAGGGGTACTGATTTACTTACGATGTTTAACTTTATCGTTGGAGCATTAATCATTTTTTTATTATGCACATAATATTTGAAAATTTAGAGTTCCGTTCCTGGATTTTGAATCTTGGACCCTGGTTGAGAGGCCGAGTTTCAGCTATTAGGCTGCTTCCAATTATTACAGTTACATTCTAGACCACATAATATATTATTATTTTTATATGTGATAAGGTATAAGATATAATTTTGTGTGAAGAATACTAAATCTTAATATACTGTGTGTCTGAATTACTTTCAACTTAATTTATGAATATTATATTTTTATGGAAATATATCGATGGCTCCCAAGTAAACTATCGAACGTCCAACAAGTCAATTTTATAGGAGAACAGTTTAAAGATATTTTCATGCACCATACCTTTAATATTAAACTTTTTAACATATATTTTTACCTTTAATAATATTTTTAGTTCTATGTAAAGATAAAAACTATTTACCAATAATAGTTTGAAAATATTTTTAAATTGCTCTCCTGTAAAATTGACTTTTTAGACATACGATAGTTTACTTAAGAGCCATCGATATTTGTCAGAATGAATAGATATTAATTTGGTATAGACCGTTTTTACCTGGATTAACATATGATACTCTGATAAGCGAGGCACACAACCGCGGTCAAAAGCTAGTCCTACTTATGCTTTTAATGAAAACTTTTGCTCCATGTGAACATAAAGTTCAAATGCCGTCAGTCACAGTAACCCAATTAAATTACGAGTGAGTTCGTAACTCTATTTCAGTTGTAATTAAGCGTTACAGCTCAAACGAACTGCCTTCGAAGGTACGGGACGAAGCACTCATTAATGGAATGCTGATTTTATTAACGTTATAAAGGTAGCAAGACTCCTATTTATACCGCGAAGTTCTTGTATTTGATGGAAAAATGTTGATGTCGACTTACTTGATAGGCGAACTTAGTCGTCACAAGTGGCAAAGCATTTGTGATCGAATTAAGTGGAACCCCAATCCTACACTCCTATACAAAACAGATCACCTATCTAAATCTCCATATTCCTCAAGTGTTCCTATTCTTTTATTTGTATATTTAATGTGTTTGATCATAATAAGCAGTTACTGCCGCCCTGAAGATTAATCTAGAACGCCTTGAATAATTACGAACTCGCCTTTGAACGGAAACAATCAGCCTTTAATAGCCACGAAGGGTTTTATCAACTTAACTAAGATGCATAATATAAAATCTGTTCCGCAAAATGAAGTCCTTCAAAGCCGGCGATACATTGGCGACTCCTCTGGTGTTGCAATTGTCCATAGGCGACGGTCTGGCTTATCGTTAGGTATAATTATAAAAAAATACCATAGATTTACAAAAGCCCTTCATCAAATAGACTGCTAACTTATTTGCCATCCATTATATAAAGCCCATTTTTTATTGATCGAGATCACGGACCTTCAGGCCGAAAATTATTCAAATGATTGCATTTAAATTCTAAAACTGGCGTGTAGGTGTTAATCCAGCAAATCTAATTTATTAAGGGTCACGGGCGACCCTCTTTATGTTCCCCCGGTAATTTGTTTGTGTTCGAGTGACAGCCAAAGGGAAAACAAACTGGAAATGAAAAACATTTCATAAGACCTGAAAATGACGGATTAATTCATAATTCTGAAAATGTTGCCCTTGACCTGTTATAGGGATAATTTATGCCCATTATTAGTGTAATGGGCATAATAAGTTGTATAATCGGTCGGAGTTGAATTGATTTCAATTCAAATTCAAACTGATTTCAATTCAACTTCTTAAATGCTATAAAACTTTTGATTTTAAAGTTAAAGGTACTAGAATCTTTCGTGGGTTGACTTCAGAAGTACCACAGTCACACCACATTACCGAAATAGCGGTTATAACAGCAGTGTTAAATGCCACTGTGTTCTAGTTTGACACCATACACATATACAAAACCCAACCCTAAATACAACCTAGTCTAGAAAGGACTTTCATTTTATCCGGGTTTAATTATACATGTTCATAGACAGGTCCCACTTGTCACGAGTGGGACTGCCTCACCTGACTGACTCATTACCTTCTTGTATATTATAAAAAAATACTTTCGATGTTTTTGTACGGAATTTAAAAATTAATTATCAATTCAATATAAGAACAAGAAGAAGTAGATATATTAAAACAGATAATTCCGACAATGTTTTGTGAAACAACAAAATAAACAATTAATTATGTCTGCCAATTACAAGTCGACCGCAAAGCTCATCAAACTAACCTATTCCAAGTTCGGCAATTTAAATCAAAGGCTTTCAAGGAAAGTTAAACAGCGTTACCGCGGCGTTAATTCGACCACAAAGTTTTGCACAATAAACTCCATTACCGCTATGGTAGTACCTTATTATATTCGCTTTGCTTTGGCTGTACCGCAACCACCCACTAACAATGGGGGATGGTTATATATTTTCCACTTGTACATTATATGACAGTGTTTTATTTACTCTGTACTATTATGTATTTGTTAAGGTTCCGGGGGGTATTTGACCACCTGAGAACTGCCCGGATAAAGAGGGTATCTCGAGGTCAGAAATTCCTTGCTCACCGTCCCTTTCGCTAACATCACTAGCATATGGGGGACCGGGGGGTAAGACGTCCCGATGCTTGCTTGTTTGCTTTGGCTGAAACGTTTTATCATAACGCTGAGCACGGGTTTATTTTCTATAAGGAGGGGAAGCATACCTTAACTCGTATTAATAAAAACAGCTGCTGTGTTCTAGTTTGAAGGAAGTGGAAAAGAAGTTATATTTATCCAAGGAGTTCCAAAATATTATTGTCGCAACATTTATAGGTCTAATGACGAGGTCTTCTCTCAGAGTAAGATAGGTTTAGGTCCGCGCTAAATCACCGCGTCGGCAAGAACACCTCGACGAGTAGACGAGTAGGATTTCGTGATTTCATACACTTAAAAACTATTTTAAGAACTCCCGGGCAAGTAGAATTCCTCGCCATATTTTATCTCACTGCTCAAGCAAATGATAATGAATTTCTAATACTCAAATTACTCTGAAAAATCTAAGTAATGTGAGGTGCGTAAGTACCTACGTGTAAAATTATATCAATACGTAGACATGGTTAGGTTAACACGATAATGGAATACAAAATTTCATAAGTTAAATTTCAAAAGAGACGCAAAATAATTAAAGTCGATCCAGTATACATGTATACGCCTGAAGCGTGGCATTAAAATTCAGGTGAGAATTATGCAAACAAGTCACCGCGGCTCCGAACGTCAATATTAATCTCACCGCTTAGATTGTTTCAAAGAAACCACTTCATTTCAAATGATTGGTGGGATGAAAACTGTTTCCTGCTTATTCGAAAATTGTCTCTTTGGACAATTGCTAATAGTGGAGTCGAATTCGAGAATTTTTACACAGCATCGAAGTAAAATGTTTAACTGAGGTTTAACGACTACTATCCAATGATAACGACCGAGACTAACCATTAATCGTTTAACAAGCCCTCAAAAAGTCGAAAGCATGTAACGCGCATGAAATTTTGCCACTGGTGGTCACCCATCATTCTATCGCTCGACGTTGCTTAATTTTGTAAATCAGTTGAAAGCTACGCAACCCGCAGGGCTATGCGCGCTTCTTATAATATAATTATATAACATGTCAACAAAAATGACATGAAATTATTAAAGTCGATCCAGTTTATATATACGCTTCGAGCGTAGCATTAAAATTCAGGTGAGAATTATGCAAACATGTCACCGCGGAGCGTCAATATTAATCCCACCGCTTAGATTGTTTCACAGAAACCACTTCATTCCAGATGATTGGTGGGATGAAAAATGTTTCCTGTGAAGCCTTTTCTCTTTTATTCGGGCTGTGAAAAATAACTTTTTTATTTGGAAACTGCCTGTTTGGACGATTGCTACTGGTTTTATCGGATTGAGAACTTTTACACAGCTACGAACTGAAATGCTAAGTTGCGAGATTCATCTAGATTTAGTAAGTTTTAATAATAATGATATAAGCCAATGAGCATGTTGTCTATCTGTTGATAAGTGACAGCTAACCGCCCATGGATAGCTGTTATCAACCCCAGATGACTGGACCTACCTGAGGTCAATTGCAGATGAATTGCTAACCCCGAGGAATACGGAATGCCACGAATAAGCAAGTCTCCATACTACAAATGACATTAATTACAAATGTTCATAGGAGACAGTTGTCACTCATCAACTGCATTCCCGTTTGCTACTTCTATATAGTAAAAGAGAACATTGAAATGCAAGTTATGTATGCAACATTATGCAGTCATAATCAGATAGCATTGCGGTGGGGAACACGTAACATGGCGTGTCCCAAGCTATCTCGTTAAGACACTATTTTCTGCTGTAAATGGTTTTTGGGAAAAACTACAAAATAACCACACAGACTCTAAATAGGCATGTTTTTAGTTATAATCTATTATATAAGAATCTATTAACTAAACGTACATATAATCCCCTACCTTCATAATTATCCCATTAGTGGGAATGATACAATCTTACTAATATTATAAAGCTGAAAGTTTGTGAGGATGGGTGGATCTGGATGAAATTTGGTGCAGACATAGACTGTAGTCTAGAATGACATATAGGCTACTTTTTATCCCGGGAAAATAAGCAGTTCCCGCGCGATACGTTTTTTGTTTTGTCGCCGTGTCAATCTCGCGACATTTTTATTTGATTTACTTTTCAAACGCAGGTGAAACCGCGGGGATCAGCTAGTTTAAAATTAAGTTTAAGTCAGTTTAAATTTTAAAGTCTTATTTGAAAAACTATGAAATTATGAAGCTTTTTTAATATTCTCATTTATTAATTTTGACTAACATTTTAGAAAAAGTTAAGAAAAACTCTGAAGAGCTAATTACTGTTACAAAATAAACACAGCACAATTTTCTTGCAATTATGTGAGGCGCTCCTATGTAAATCTGTCACATTGTGCATCGCGCTTGCTTGAGCCAATGTATGTATGTATACAATATGAAGCAATCAGAACAGAATTGAATTTGCGACTCATAATGGCACTGTCGTCGCTCCTTTTAGTTAAGAACATATCAGTGCTTTAACTTCTATGTTCTGGTTTGAACAAAGAGGAGTATAATAGCTTAGACACTAATATTATGTATTCCTATTAATATCAAGGGCGCAAAATATTTATATTCGAGCTCGGATAGGACGCATATCTTAAATGGGTGTTCAATGACCAAGACTTTGTCGACCCGCGTGGCGGAGCGGTTACCATCCCGGTCTGACGCGCAGTGGGTCCCGGATTCGATTCCCGGCCAGGCAGATGTCTGAATGATGCGTTTAGGTTTATGTTCTGGGTCTGGGTGTTTGTGTATTTGTCTTTGTGTGTCCATGGCCCCCACGACATAGAAGGAAATCCTACTGTGGGGCTATGAGTGTAGAAAGCGTCTGAATTGTCTTAATAACAGTGAGTAAATAAGTAGTTTTTATTTCTTCCCAATAATAACAGTGCTCAGAGTGTGCTAAAAGGGGCATAATGTCCCCGAAAGGAGCGCATCTGCGATCGAATGGGTAGAATTCTAATCTTATCTAGGCTTGATTATTGTATACCCCCATGAGTGACTGTTGTGGTTTACCATCAGGACTGCTTTGTTACTTCTGCCATTAGAAATATAGTAAAGGTGGGATATATCCGTGAAATCAGAATCTATTAATCTTAGAACTCTATTATGTTACTCCGTCTATGGAGTGTAGATACCATTCTTTACTGCCTGTTCTATTTCAAGCGTGAAACGATTTCAACTTTAAACTTAAGTGCTTACTGCACAAAAATTGAGGTTAATGGATTTTTGGTAGTCACGCTATCTTAGACTAGGTCGCTTCCAGGTGATAGTAGATCACGAATTCACTTATACTTAGTTTAGTTATCGCTCTAATAATAGTTGCATTTCGGTAATCTATTTCTGATCTTTTATTTCTTACACAGTAGCAAACGCGCATGCAATCCACCTGACAAGACCCTTTTTTTATAACGTGGTAGTAGCAAACGAGCATGCAGTCCACCTGATGGTACGTGGCCACTGCCGCACATGGACATTTATAATCAACCCCAGATAAGAACAGAATCTTATCTAAGGTTGGCGACAAATGCGTTGCTATCCCTGAGGACTAAGTTGGAATGCCTCGAATAGAACATAGCAGAACTTAACACTGCCGTTATATGGTAAAAATAGGTTCGGCGGTGGTGCCGCCGGACCACATAGGGTTCTACCACCATCAACTCAAATTCACCTTACTAATGGTTGGGACTAAGTTGAAAAGCTTAGAATGAGTATGTCTCCCTTACCACACCCTTCAAACAAGAACAACTGTAATAAAGCAAAAATAGGAATGCCTCATCTAGTAGGTAGCTTGTAATATTACCTCCTCATAATAATATTATAGAAATACCAGCAATTAATTTAGGCCATGATTCATAGTTCAAATCTTATGTATATATCAAAACCTTATACATGGTCCATTTTTACTGCAGACCTTTTATTATATATACCTACCAAAATATATCTAGAAGCCGTGCAAAAAGAACTGAAAGCAAACAAAAAGGGTATCCCGGGTATTTTTCTCACATTCCTCTCAAACGCGCTCTGAACAAACACCATTCCACATGATTAATTCTCTGTTTCACGAAAACAGCAATTCTTAAGCTGTTATTTTTAGCGTTAGAACGAAACACTTGTGACGTTTGTAGACTTTTCTTTATAACACTTAAATGTCTTTTAGAGTGTCTCGTAGTATGTTTCGGAACCATTATAAACACATTACAAACACGGTGATGTTTTCCTTCAGTAGAGGGTTAGGTTTATCCTTAACAGTTTTGAGAGCACAAAGTAATCTTAAGTGTGAAGGATTGATGTTTACTTTCACTATTGAAGCAGTCGTTATAAAACAAGACTTACTACATTTTTATAACATTGAAGAAATCAGGAAAATTATTTTTTTTTGTTGCTGGGTCCATCCATTTTTTTATATGATCGAAGTAGCAAACGAGCATGCAGTCCACCAGATAAAGTGGCAACTCCCACTCATGGAGATCTGTAATCAACCCTACTTGATGTTGAGCTCAGATGCGTTGCTACCTCTGAGGACTGAGCTGGAACGCCTCGGATAAGTATATCTCCCTAACCACACCCTCAGACCTGAACACAGCAGTGCTCAACACTGCTGTTATAAGGCAGAAATAGTTGTGGCGGTGGTGCCACCGGAGTCGAACTACATAGAGTTCTACCACCTCCAAAATTTATCCGACTATCAGAGTTTTGAGATCTATTTCTTGATGTAGGCCTCTCCTTATGGCGGTGGTTAGTCAAGATTATCGCGCCTGGCATTTGTGTTGACCGAAATGAATATTAATGATGCTGATGCAAACGTTGCTGCCCATTTCCAGGGTTATTTAGTAGTTTCCTGTGAAATCCTCGGGAAAGAGTGATATACTAATTAATAACTGAAAATAAAAGTTAGTTTTAAAGTTATTACTCATTACATAAGAAAATTAGCGCTCACTTATCATTATCAAAACCTGTGCCACAGACTAAAAAAAATCATACATAACATTAACATTTCTTTGACTCAGTTTTTATCTAATTTATATAAGCTTTGCACAAGTTTAAGATGACAAGATTACAAACTAAGTTTATGATTGACGAAGCGCCTTAAGAAGGCAAAGATGGTCTGGCTGGTTCTCAAACTTTATCATTGTAACTTGAAGAAAATTCATTATTTGTTAGGCTTTAATATATTATGTTTGTATTATGAGGTTTAACGACTGCTATCCAATGATAACAACCGGGAAGGCTTAGCGTGCTCCAAAGTATGGCAATACTCATGGAATTTTTGCTACTACCCACCTACCGCGCTCGATTTAGCTTAATTTTAGATCTACCTATTAATGATTAAGATTTACGCGCACAAATTTATTACAACAACAAAATTACAAAAACCCAAAGTGCCAGCATTTAATTTAGGAGCTAAAGCATTCGAAAATTAGTTTTTCCTAGAATTCCAATAGAATTAAACAACCTTCAAGTTGAACTAATAAATCGCTTGCGGGTTGCGGCTTACCATATATACGGCCTCCCAAACTGTTATCGTAGCGGTGGACTGTTTGGCCTAAGACCCGCGTGCAACTGAAAGCGATAAACTTTTAAATACTTAGTAAGTACATGTTTCAATTTTGCTCTTTTTGTAGCCAAGAAGATCTACGAATAACCATTTATTGAAGGTAATTTATTATTTGGTTTAGTTAACGTGATCAACTAAAATAAATGCATAGTAGCTACTATTACTAGCTTGTTTTCAAATTGGGAAATATGATTTTTTTCTACATATTGTTTCGTTTAATATAATATGAGCACTGTATCAGTGTCGTAAGTAAATTGTTTTTAAATGAATAATATAAACAAAAATGGCGGTTTTATGTTCAATGAGTGTAGAAATATCAAAAGTATTTTAACAATATCTTTGATTACAATCATTATTAAACTAGAATTGAGAGAGAATTTGTTTAATTGTATAGGATTATCCCAAAGGATCTACGAAAACGGTTAACGTCCCCATAATAGCGTGCGAGGAGACTTTAAGGATTCAATTTATATGAAAAATCCTAATCGCCTAATCTTTCTCGCTAGCTATTTAATGACTACCTTATACCCACAAAGACCAATTTTCTAAGTAATTTAATTCGAAAGAGATAACTACAAATTCTATAAGGTGTAGATTTTTTAAAATAAAATAAAATGAAAATAAAACTTGTAGCTATGTATTTTTAACGTAGATGTTCGACGTATAATAAAATCAAGAATAAAGCCATAGTATAAAAATAAAGCTATAGTATAAAAGTACATATAATGATGAAATTAAATTTTAAAACCATTTTACTTAATCAAATCTTAAATCACGAAATTCTACATATATTAAGACAACTTTCATATTTCGTTAATTGTATTTTCAGAAACATTACAAATTAAGTTTATTCAACTGAATATTTTTATGATAACTATCACATTTTGGCTGCAACCCTCACTTATCACGCGTTTTTCCAAAACTGGGGAAGGCCTCAAGTTTACTCCACCTAGTTAACTTAAGGCACTTAAGTATTGCATAAATTCATATACAATGTCATCCTAGTATGTATAATTGTATAAAATGTATAAGTTTTAACTTAAGCAACAAATAGACTGTCAGAATTGCTTCGTAGTTAATTGCCTATAAGCCATTGGAAACGACAGAAATGGCTTGTAAGCGTAGCCCCAAGTATGATTTATAAGCGCTACGCATTATACGCTAAGGATGTTAATATCAAGTACATATCAATATACACACATCATATACATATCAATAGTAACATATATTCACTTATACGAGTAATACATAAATAAAGTGTCTGTTTATGATTTCAAAATATAATTTTTTACTTAATGCACATGAAAGTGCAATTATTTTTTTTTTGTCCGTCTGTCTGTCTGCCTATTTGGCTGAGGTAATCTTGTAAACGGTTAGACCGATTTTGCCTAGTAACTTATTTCTGCCTAGAAACAGCAGTGTTCAGCGCTGCTGTATTCTGATTTGAAGGTTGTGGTAAGGGAGGCATACTAAACTTATCCGAAGCGTTTTAACTAAGGGGTAGCAACGCATCTGTGGCCGACTACAGGTAGGACTGTCTTCTTATATAGGGTTGATTAATGATGCCCATGGGCGATAGTGGTCACTTACCATGAAGTGGACTGCACACTCGTTTGCTACTTCGATCATATAAAAACACAATGCTGTTTGCTATTCCTTATAATTAAGTTAACTTCGTTAATATTAACAGTACTAGCTGAACCCCGCGGTTTCACCCGCGTTTAAAAAAGTAAAAGAATACATTTTTTGAACATAAATGTCATCCCGCTCTCACGCGACGGCGCGCGCATGCGCGTGGAGCGCGCGCTAATGGATTTTTCGAAAA
>DWPV01007282.1:0-10812 GCA_018251915.1 Urbanus proteus proteus
GCGGCAGTGGTCACTTACCATCAGTTGGACTGCAAGCTCGTTTGCTACTCACATGTTATAAAAAAAAAAAAAAAAGTTAATAATACAATTTAATCAAATTTTCATTTGAACGTGCGAATAAAGACATTCTTTGTCAGTTGCCAGGTCTATTTGGATTCTTGCCAGCCACTCGGTACGACTGGAACTATACTAGCGAGAACGACAACTACGGCTTCCAATGCCACCGCGGCAGGATCGCCAACCTCACGAGCGGCCACGTGCTCGGCGGCGGCAGCAGCGTCAACTACATGCTGTACGTGCGAGGCTGCCCTGACGACTTCGACGCCTGGGCTGCTGCAGCTGACGACCCAACCTGGAACTATGAGGGCGTACTACCATACTTCATTAAAAGCGAAAGACTACAAGATGAAGTAGTTTTAAACTCACCTCAAGGAAAGTACCACGGAACTGATGGATTTTTAGGTGTTTCTAAGGAACAAAATTATAACATCAAAAAGTTTTTAGATTCTTTTGGGGAACTTGGCCACGAAATACTCTTAGATATAAACGCAGATGCCCACTTAGGCTACACCGAGGCAATGTTTACCATAGCCGACGGTGCTCGCCAATCAACAGCATACACCATACTGGCTGAACAGAAAATTAATCCTAATTTACATGTGTTGAAGGAGACATTCGTCACTAAAGTACTATTTGATAAGCATAATAATGCGATTGGTATCGAAGCAGTTTCTAATGATAACAAAAAAATTACGCTACTAGCGTCTAAAGAGGTAATTGTATCAGCCGGAGCATTGAACACTCCTCGCTTGCTAATGCTGTCTGGAATAGGACCTAAACAGCATTTAGAATCTCTTAACATTCCAGTACGTATTGACTTACCTGTCGGAATGAATTTGCAAGACCACGTACCAGTCATGTTAACCATAAAACTAGAGGAAATGTCTGAACCACCTCCTGTAGTGGACTTCCGTGGGTTTCCCAGTGAGATATTCACTGGATTCGTAGCATTAAATAAATCAAAATGTTGTCCTGATTATCAAACTGTCAATTTCATTATTCCAAACGACTCACAGACCATTTTAGAGTCGTGTGTTTTCAATTATGGTTTTGATTATGATATCTGTCAGAACTTTTACGAGGCTGGCAAGGGCAGAAGGACGTTGTTCACGACGCTCGGAATATTACACCCCAAGTCTCGTGGAAGGGTACTTCTTCGTAGCGTCAATCCTAGAGATCCACCATTGATTTATGGCGGACATTTAACAGATAAACGGGACTTGGAAACAATCGTGGACTCCATGATTGATTTCGTTAAAATTCTTAACACAACGTATTTTAAGAGCATGAACGCGGAGATGGCAGACTTAAAGTTAGAAGCTTGCAAAGACTTGCAGTACTGGAGTAGAGATTGGTGGCGATGCTATGCGTTGTGCATGATGTCCACGTTTTACCACTACAGCGGGACTACCGCTCTGGGCGCGGTGGTGGACGCGGGCCTGCGGGTGCGGGGCGCGGGGCGGCTGCGCGTGGCCGACGCCGGCGTCATGCCGCGCCTGGTGGGCGCCAACACCAACGCCGCCACCATCATGATCGGCGAGAAGGCCGCCGATATCATCAAACAGGACCATGACACTCAGGGATTCCTCCCAGTCTACTATTTTTCTTACTGGGCAAGAAGCTTGTGGTATTAAGTTACGGTGATTTGAAATGACATTTTGATCTTAGGAAATAACACTTATCGAATTGGAAATTCTGTTTCAAGAAGTTCATTTGTAAATAATTGTTCATTTGCAAATTCATCGACGGCGGAATAAATGTAATTAGATTAATTCCTTGCATCTAATTTGAATTAGTTATTTGCTTCACAAGCGAACTCGATTAATTAAACAACTCCTATAAAATACATTTCTGATTAAACTTCACTTCAGCTGATGAAATAGTCTTATCTTCATTTGTTTAGAATGTTTTATAATATCTATGTTGTATATAGTCAAAAGTAATTAAAGCTAGGCTTAGCTAAGTTATTAAAGCTTTGTTATTATGGAACTTCTCCCATGAATATGCTGTTTTTTTACATCAGGAAAATGAAGGGCACCATTTTTTTTACAAATAAGACGCTTTCTACACTCATAACCTCCCACTAAAAATTTCTTCTGTGTCCTGGGTGTTATGGACACACAGTTAACCATACCCAGCACAGGAATCTAAATTCATAATTTGATCGTCCTTAGGGATCGAACCACTGTGCGGCAAATCAGTATGATGACGGTTCCGCCTCTTGCAGAATTATAAGAATCTTTTTTTTAATTGATAATATTTTGGCAGCATGAAAAAAGTTTTTTTAAATCCTAATCTAATGGTTTAAACAAATCTTCCATGTAGCAGTAGAATGATTCCTAGTTCCCATCATTTCAGTAGTTATCGCAACAGTGGGACTTCAAAATAGCAGCTATTACGTTACTTTCCGTTACATGCAAACCGAGTTCAGACTACGCGTTCTTACTTCACTTCATTTTTCATTTAAACTAGCTCTCACATATGCTTCGTTGCCGGCGAAGAAACTCCATTTTATTCTTATTATCCAGTTACGATGTAATTCCGGCAAACTACGGCAACTGTATAAACAATGAAGCGGTTATGGAAAAATATTAATATTATGACGTTAAATGAATGTAATATCAACAATAGGTTTTATCATAATGGAAAATGTTTTCAGTGTTATTACTGTGGAATCTAATGTTTATATTGTGTGTCCATGAAAATGTGTTTTAATAACTGTTTGTTTATATTTAATGTAAATTAAAACATGTTTTAATTCTGTGTATACGTTCTAGAACCCAAAGTAAAGAAATTATTTGAGAGCTTTTTAAAAACAGCCCTTGCTCATTTTTTTAGAGATTTTTGTAATTATTTTTTAAAGATTAATTGTAAGAAACCAAAAAATAAGATATTATTTATTAATTATTCCGTTTAACGACCCGCGTGACAGAACGGTTACCATAACGGTCTGACGCGTAATAGTTCCCGGGTTCGATTCCCGGCCAGACAGACATCTAAATGATGAATTTAGATTTCTGTTCTGGGTCTGGATGCTTGTGTATTCGTGTATGTGTGTCCATGACACCCTCGGCAAAGAAAAAAAATATGGGCTAATAGGGGCTATGAGTGTAGAAAGCGTTATAAGCGTTTTTCTTTTCTAGAAGTTTTTATGGAATAATACGCACAGCTGAAATATAATTTTAGCAGGTATTTAAACCTTGTTTTGGTTAGCAACTGAAAATATACTCCCGAAGCAACAAACAACATTGACTTCAAAAGAGCATTGCTTACCGAAGTCTGTTTGCGAAACTTCCGAAAGTTTATGTTATTAGAAGACCCTGAATATCCGAGAGTTGTTTCAGAAATTATTAATAAGGGAATTTAATCGGCGAGATCCTTCATTACAGTAGCTACCGCTGAGTGCGGCATAGTTGTAAAGTTATCTCGACCGCCGCACACTGGAACCTTGTCAAAGCAAGTCTTTGTAAGCCACCGACGAAGTTTTAACGAAGAACATAAACTTGCATATTCCCAGGAACGTGCCGGGAAAAGGCGGTTAATAAATTATGGCCACTTCGATGGTGCGATAGTTCGTTTCCACGGGATTCCGTTGTGTGAGAGGGTCTGTTATCGTGTTTTAGAATTTTTAGATAAGAGGCCATATGTTACGTTAGTGCAGCTCAAGAATTTTAAATGTGTTTAGAAATTTAGCGTAACATTATAATAACGCTATCTCAATCCTACTCTCGCATTCGGAGTAGTTTGGGAATATAGAAACCTACAAAAGTAAAATCAAGAACAGAGCAAAAATTCACCATGTCTCGGCGAGAACCGAACCCGGTGTCTCTATGGATTGAATCTGGCAGTATGGCTGCTGTGTTACGTGGAATTTCAACTTAAATATAAATTAGGAAGTACATCAAATAAATATTGGGAAAATAATAATGATAAGTATAAAACATACAAAACAATATTGGTATATAATGATAATAGACATACATTTTAATAAAAGCGTTACATTCGACTTTTTATCGGCAAAATCGTGTAATAAACATAATCACAAATTCCCGAAACTACGTAAAGCGGAAAGAATTCACTTAAATACAAGAGCAGATTGTGCATGTAAAGTGGGAATAGAATAAATTTCCGATTCGATCGCGCTATTAACTGCTCTTCGGGCATTGTTCCGCTGCCGGCCGCGTCGCTCCCTCCGCTATAATGTATGTGCGGAATTAGGGGCTATTTTAAAATCTTTTCAAATACTTTGCCATTTTTGACTTTTTTGTTTCATATATATCTTTTAGTTTGTTAACAAATCCAATTAGGATTCAATTAGATGTCTCACTTATGTCGGTCACAGATGTGTTGAGTGGTCCTGGAAATGTTCGATTAATACATCCGAATGTCTGCTTATTACGACAACCTTGAAACTAGAATCAAAACACTTAACAAGGGAATCGAAAGGGAAGGGACAACAAGGGAATCGATCATATTTCAATTTCTCCATATCTCATAGCTAATAGTGCCGTAATTAAAACTTCAAGTGTCTGGTCATCTTTGATCATTACCATACTTTATTCCATAAGGTAAACTCGTAAGTAATCTACAGAAAAAAATAAATTTAAATGATTTTATATAATAAGTGTTCTCAGCAGTATAAAGACAAAGGGGAAGCATTAAATGGGGCACTCAGAGAGACAGTGAGGGATTAAGAGCAGAAGAGCGGAGATGTGCTTATTACCGGAGACAAGCCGCTACTTTAAGACGGCTCGATTGCCGCCATTGATGCATCGAGAGAAATGTACCCTCTTAACTGGAAATATATCGCCTCTAATATTTTTGAACATCTAACGTCCTAATGGTATAAACCCGGAGTTATATCCACTACAGTTATCCGTGACTGCTTAAACGGTAATATGACGATAATCACGATAAATATGACGATTAGACCTGAAAAATCTAAATGTTATCAAATATGTCTAGAGTAGGTATAACGTTCATTTAGTTTTCGCTATGATAGCACTATCGCAAAAATAAACCCCAAAGATTGATGATTCCAAATATTTACTTAGAGGATTGAAAAAAAAATTATAAATATTCTTTCAAGACAAAGTCATTCATAGCAAACGGATTTATTAGACTCGTATGATTTCCTTACAATTAGGTAAGAACTTTAATCATGTTGAATGGCAGTATAAAATTGAAATATATACGATTTTCATATCCGTTTAGCACTAGAAAATACAACCGATAATGTACTTCATTTGAGTCTTATTGAACCGCGAGTTCGGCGGTGTCGTAAAATGCGTGAGGCGGTTACCCGCAGCGGGACGGAAACCATATGATAAGTTTTAATGTGTTCAACTCACGTGAATAGTTTTTGTAATAAACTTTATAGTCTCTCCACTGCGGCTTTGTCTCAATAAAACTGAAGAACTGGGATATTTTTTGCAATTTTACAACGCAAGTTCTGATAGGTTGTCAGAGTTCAAGAAATTCAACGCGTGAACTACAAGAATATGATTTATGTAAAACTCAAAAAAGTAAGCCTCGGATTCCATTAATCATCAGACATACGTCTCCGGCCTTACGTAAATACATTTTCCGAAGATGAGCACCAGTTTCTAAAGTGTCGAAAATAAGATTACGTAAATAAACTTACTACTTTCGTCGGTTTTTCCTTATAAATTTTCTCTTTACTGTCAGAATGTCGTAAATTTGAAGCTGAGTTAACAATTTGTGTTTATAGATTAAAAACATCACCTTTGCAGGTACCTACCTATTTCTACCATCTATTAGCATCAGCCATTTACGTTGCTATGTTTCACTTGGAAAATTGACTTGAATTGAATGAGACTTGAAGTGGGAGCTCAATTAATTTATGATCGATTAAAGGATTATTGCATGGCATTAATCACTTACCATCAGATAGAATTGATCGTTAGTGAGTATATTAATATAAATAAAATACCCATATCAATGCTGCGCTCTACTAGCTTACTCTTCTTAAACGAACCTTAACTGGCCTCAATATATATTCTGTAAGCCAATCACTTCGAAAGTGTCAGGAAACATGTCTGTGTCAGATCACAATGTCGACACCGAGCTTTGTGCTGAGAGCTGCGAAGTGTCCTCTCGCCATCAAACGGGAGTTGAAAGCTATCAGCCGTTATTTTGTTTTACGAGTAGCCCCATATATTGAACATGTTACTATTGGGGAATATTTCTTCCGTCTAATAAAGCAGTGTTAAGCGCGATTGAGTGCTGGTCTCAAACGTAAAGTCTAATAGAAGCATATCATCTGAAACATTCCAACTTAGTTTTCAGCGGCAGTTAGGTTACTGCAATCTCTGCAATTACTCCAATCTTATCTGAGGTTGACTACAGATGTCCATGGGCGGCCATAGCCACTTACCATTAGGTGGACTGCAATGTTGTTTTAATGAACATTTAAAAAAATCTTAACATGTAGGTATTTCACTCTATAAGTTTACTAAATGTATGGTTTACTAGTTTACATATCAAAAAAATATTTTTCAAAATATCCCGTAAAACTATTTAAAAGTTACCAATAACGGCATATTAAAACAATTTCACTTTAAAACCTACAAGTTCGCTCCACAAAAGGTTGGGAATCGACGGACGTTTTCAATAAAGCCGGCGACGATGCATAAAGTGCGGCTGACATTTTGTCACGTACGAATATTTTGGTGGCAGGTTACTGAATACCATTTTCTGTACCGTTAAAGGTAGGTTGAAAAAGGAAAATGACTTCGAATTCCGTTCCATTTCCGTATCGAGTACAGGGTGTCGTCGATCCCGGCGCTGCAATAAGAACGTTAGCTTTTTCAAATGAATTTGAATTTGGAATGCTGATTATTTTTGTATCTACTGTTTTTTTAATAGGAAAAGATAAAATAGTTTAGTGCCTTTTAATATTTTTATGTTTACACTGTTTGTTGTTTTACATTTGTGCGTAATATCAAAATCTAATAAAAATATATTATTATATTTAACTATAAAATACGACCAAATTTTACATACTAAACAACGCGAACAACCTTAAAATATAATTTCTTGTCTGTTAAATATAAGTAACTGTTCTATTCAGATATCTTCAATGTGGTGAGGTGGCTCGACAGCTATTGAAAATTGTGGCCTCCAGTAATTTCTAGTTCCATTATCCTGAGGTGAAGTAGCGTGCTCAAGTACTCTCCAGGTCTCCGCAAGACGCGACAAAATATACGTAGTGGTGTAGAGTTAACTAGGGGTAAAAGTTATACTGATTTGTGCTCTTTATTACTCTCAATCGAATTGGCATATCAGAAATTTAAGTCAGTTTGCAATCTAATACAAGTATGCTTACTTGGAGATTATTAGAGTTGTTGTTATACATTCGAAATTTTTTAGATCACTACCTATAACCACATTACAATTTAACGTGTACCTATGTGACATAAATTACATAGGTACACGCTAAACAAAATATATTAAACGACTCAAATAAATATTGTAAGCCTAGCGTGTAGCAAAAATTTGGCAGCGCTTGGAACAACCTCCATCCACAATTTCCAAGTTACCTCCGCTCCACCAGCTTCGTATCTATGCCTCATTTCCTACATTACAATTTATGTCGGTGACGTAAGGAGATATTTTAATGGAAGGTCGCTGGAAGTGAATAGTACGTACGTACCGGATATTATAACGTGAATGAACGATTTATTCGCTTGAGGTAACGTGGCAGATATTGAATAGGTGAATGATAATTTTAGGGGGTTAATGCACGAGCGACTAGATGATAAATGACGACAATCGACGACCATAAGCGACAGTTACTAGAGATAGGTGGAGACAATGAATATGAATTGTTGCTCGTGTATCAGGTCACTGTCGTTCACGTGTTACCACTCTTAAACGGCATTTATCGCATAAGTTGTCTTAGAATTCATCTTTTTAAACTACAAGCAATCAAACATCTATAAATAAAGTTCATGGCAAACGCGTATTAAGCATAACAGGTTTAAGATATTTTAAATGTGAGCTCGTTTATAACATCATAATATGTATATAGACATACATTACGAGACTGCAGTGGCCATCAGCGAGAATGGTAGTAGCGGCGGTAATTCGGAGACAGATGGCATCGGTAAACGATCGGAGGCTGCTGACACAGTTTCCGTTATCTGACACGATGCATATATTGCATAACATCAGTATAATATGAAGAATATAAAATTATCCTTGAATTTAGACTTCGGATCGTTTTAATACTTTTTCATACAGAATCAAGTCTCTTCATAACGGTATACGAGTTCCATGGACACATATCTTATAAAATGAAGATAGCAAAGGAGCACACAGCCCACCTGATGGTAAATGGCTACTGCCGCACATGGACATCTGAATTAAACTCCAGATAAGATCAATGTATTAACTAAGGTTGGTAGCAAATTCTTTGCTATCTCTGAGGACTAAGTTTCAGTCATCACACCCAGATCACCCGTACACTAGAACACAGCAGCACTTAGTACTAATATTAGGTAGAAATAGGCGTTGATGCCATAGGAGTCAAACATAAAATCAAACTATCTACAAAACCACCTAGAAAGCGTTCTTTTTTCAATGTTAGTAGGCTGCACTAAAGGTGTATAGCAGCGAATGTGGTGGAATATTCGCTCGGAGGCAATATCCTCCGGCGCGACGGCCGCGGGGATGAAATACTGGCCGCGTTATGAGACGGCTCAAAGCTGAGTTATTGTAACATTCCACGATCTGTGCTAACCCGAGCGTCACTGGTTATTAGATTCACGCTATTTGATATTATTTAAACAATATTTACAATAATATTTACCTGAGAAGCATATTATGTAACAGGGCACAACACGTGCCTTGAGTGAGGTATTAGTAATTTTGACGAGTTACTTAGTGGAAATAAAATTGTACTAATATGATACCTATATGTTACCAAACCTCATATATTTCAAAGGTATTTTTATTATTAGAAAAGTGAAATTAAGGATTTTATTAATTTACTACCTGATCCCCGCGATTTCACCGCGACAAAAAAGTAAAAAGGAATACATATCTAAACATAGGTAACACCCCCGCTCTTCCGCGACTCGACCGCGCTTTTTTCCAAAATTAAAGTAATCTATATTACGCCTTAGACCTTCAACTATCTTCCAGTGAAAGAGCCGTTTCGAAAATTACCTCGAAAACTTCCCATTTTCCAGACTACCACTATTCCGTTAAAAACCGTAAAGTATGCAATAAGCCCTTAAAAGCTCATTCTGTCAGAACTTCATAACATCACAGTGTCGACAGAATCGTTTCGTTTTCCAAAATTGCGTTATAATCCCAATGAGCCGGTAGTTCCCGGGTCACCTGCCCGGGATTACGGCTACAACCATTATGTTATTTGTAATGCGGAGTTAAGCCGACTGCTTTAATTTATTCACTAGCTTTTATGAAAATAATTTTGTAAGCACATTGTACAGGCTGTTAAAATAAAATATTACAATGTAAATTTTATTTTTGTGTGGTAGCTTATTTTAAAGGTTTTGGGCTGAAATACTAAGTTTATTGATGTAATTCAATTTTACGATATACCTTCTAGAGTAAGATGCGTAGGTATTATGAGATCAAAATAAGAATGGAAACGAAAATGACCTTGAACTGAAATGTTTTACTTGAATAGTAATGATTGCATAAAATAAAGTATCTATATATTTTTTTGCAAACCTTCCTATTCAGGTGAAGCATTTTAGTTGAAGGTCATTTTCTTTCCTATTCTTATTTTGATCGCATAGTACGTACTCGCATTTAACTTTGCATATAAGCCGACTACCTACTAGTTGTTCTACTACTAGGGCTTCATGTAGAATCTATATTTGTATGGACTTGGTTAGACATGTCTTTAACTGGTACTGGCCATTTACTAACAACGGGACTGGATACTCGTTTGCTTCTATCTGACCCATACAAATAAATTAAATTGAAGTGTCTGTTTGTGATATCAAAATAATAACTTTTTACTTAATGCATATAAAAGTATACACGATATCTATAAGGAAAATGCAATAAAAAATGTCTGTCTATTTGGCTAGGTAATCTTCGAAACGGCTGAAACGATTTTGACGCGACTTTTACTGGAAAATAGCTGAACGTCTAAGGCGTAACATAGGCTAGTTTAATTTTAGAATTAAGCATTAGCCCACGCTCCACGCGCATGTGGGCTCCCTCGCTGAAGCGGGATTTCAGTTATGTTTAAATATGTTTTTCTTTTTACTTTTTAAATGCTGGTGAAGGGATCAGCTAGTACAAGAATATAAAAGTAATCTGATAGAAGTTTTAAATAAGTAAAATTTGTTTTGTAGATAAAGGATATTTTCGGTGATAAAATGTTTACGAGTCATTCTACAACTTTAATGAACTTTCAAAATTGTGTTTCTGTAGAAATTGGAACGTAATCTCGATTCCCCGGCAATCTATCCCTCTCTTGCCCAAGTTTTTGCTCGCTTTGAAATTTCCTTACAGTTCAAGGAGTGCAACATTCAGCGAAATTTCATATCGCCTTAACGTGAACTAATTTTGCTGAACTAACTTTGAAAACGGCCATTCCTTTTATTCTAGTTTTGAAAAGGCGAGTTGTCAGCGACACGCGGCAATTGTTTCGCGATCGGAAAATAAAACGAGAAAGTTTAATTAACGTCCAATGAAGCGATACACGGAGTATCGACGACTTATCCGCCCAGTCATAAACTATGGGAT
>DWPV01007283.1:0-10812 GCA_018251915.1 Urbanus proteus proteus
ATTCAAATCAATTTAGTGTTGACAAAAGACATAGGTAGCATTGGCCAATCTTCATGTGGACGTGGGTCTTCGAGGTCAATCCCGACCAGGTAACTATCACTACATTACTACATTATCACTACATTACTACATAATATAAAACTAAGTCGCTTTCCGCAGTCTGACCCTATGTATGCTTAGATCTTTAAAACGCTACGGATTTTGATGCGGTATTTTTAATAGATAGAGTGATTTAATAGGTAGTTTCATATGTAATTTAATGCGTGCAAAGCCGCGGGTAAAAGTTATGTAGGTATAGGCTATAATTAGCACTTTACACTATTCCTACACCAGTTTCGCAATAGTTTTTTTTTTAAATTCCCTCATAAACGCCCACAGTCGATATTAGCTAACGTTCATTAGGGCTAATGATTATATAGAGGAAAAGGAAAAACGCTTATTAAACCACCATTTGCGTAGAAATTCTCCACCTTCAAAGCTATCATTATGCGGAAAACTGCAGCCATAATTAGCGCAAGATTCACTTAAAGACCATTAATGTCAATTTCTTTATAATTTACTCCCTACGAGCTTCTTCTGTTTTTAATTAATATATTTTCTGCTCACATTCTTGCTCTGTGTATTGAAAGTAGCGAGCGCGTGCAATTTTATACGATGAAAGTAGCAAACGAGCATGCAGTCCACCGGATGGTAAGTGGTAACTGCCCTCCATGAACATCTGTAATCAACTCCGTAAAAGATCACAGTCCTACCTGAGGTCGACCACAGATGCATGTGTGCAGAAGTATTTCTCCCTAACCACACTCTTCAATCCAGAACACAGCAGCGCTACTACACTGGTGTTATAAGGTAGAAATAGGTGTGGCGGTGGTACCGTCAGAAGCGAACCACAAAGGACCACCTTTAAAATTTTGCCTTATATTTCGTTTACCTTATGGGAATGGATTACGCTCATATCTGCAAAACGAAATATTTCTGGGTTAGATATATTTCTTAAGATTGATGACATGTCTTATTATCGCTCAGAACAAAGTTGGAACGCTTTATATTCCTGTCTTAAAACTTCCTGCGTCATAATGAAATCTTTTCAAAGTTATATTTAACATCATAAACAAAATACCCAATATTGGAATAAAGTCTATAGCAATGAACAACTTTATCAAGGTTTAGGTGAACTGTTATCGAATCCACGAGTATATTCATGTAATTATAATTCGTTTCGGCTGTTCTAAAATTAAAAAAATATGGCCATGGACCATAGGCGGCAGTGGCTAAGTAGCCAAGTGCCACCAAATTCTATATAGATTAAAACAATTCGTAAATCAACAAAAACAAACATAACTTAAGAATTTCAAAGCGTAAAAGTACCAGGGCTTTAGAAAACGCAGTAGGTTCTGTCAACTCCCGAAGCGTGCACAATTCGATAAGTATGCAAATACGAATCTCCCTTGCGACAGAACACGAGTTGTTTTCTTGTATCCAGTTTAATATATGCAACGGGGGCGAGTTTCTTAAGGGTGGAACATGATGCATTCGGGGTTCCGTTTACGTCTTAGATTATAATGATATTGGATATGTAATTTTTTGTTTGATGCTTGTTACCGTTTCTATGTGTACGTATTTTTTCTTGCTTAAAATGTAAGTTGTTTGATATGAACTTAGGTATTATAAAAGTTGTAAATTTTTTACTTGACGACCGGTTACCATACCAGTGCAATGGGTCCCTGGTTCGATTCCCGGCCAGACAGACATCTAAATGGTGAATTTAGATTTCTGTTCTGGGTCTGGGTGTTTGTGTATTCGTGTATGTGTGTGTCCATAGCACCCACAAAACAACAGAAAATCCTACTGCGTTATAAGTACTACTGAGTTATGAGCGCAGAAAGCGTTTTAAGTTTTTTAAGTTTTTAAGTTGCAATATTACTGTAATTACACTATTGCACGATGGCTACACTTTTTTGTACTATTTCTATAAGTGTTATATATATACACGAACGGTTTTTCAATGTTATCCTCAGGGTAGCAACGCATTTGTTGTCGATTATTGTCAATCGGATAATCAAAAATAAACACAATTATAACGCAGAAATTAGTGTGACAATGCCGGTATCGTAAAGCGCTCTAACTTTACATGAATGACATATAGGTAACTATAATCATATTGTTTAGCCATCCGGGATTATTAAACATCAGTTTCAAATTTATCTCAAATGCGAACAAAGCTGTACGATTCTGTAAACACGTCCCTTGGCATTAACAATAATGTCAAATGCCAAAAACCAGATATGAAGCGACCACATAATGGTTTCAAATAACCACTATTGTGAAAACGTGATGTGATTCGAATTTGTAGAGAAATTGAAGGCTGACCACAGCCTCAAATTAGCTGTAATTTCTAAGTGTACCATTATAATTCTTAGTACAAATACAATAATAAATATGAATTGGCTGTCTTGAAACACAGAATTGATTTGAACTGATTTATCTGGTAAACTTGAAAACGGTTTAAATAATATTTTTATATACGTTTTATAACGTGATATCTTAACATTTTGGAGTACCAGCGTAAAATATAACCCGCGTAGTGACATAAACACGCATAGGTAGCCAAGCGTATTCCTGTATAAGATTCTCATCAAAATTAATTAAGCAGTTCCAAAAATAATCCAAGGTACGGACGTAATGCAAGAAAATAAAACAAGACTTTTGCATTGTCGTTTCAATCAACTTACTTGATTAAGAGTAGGTACCCGTAAACTGTAGACTTGTTATTGGCCGATAGTTGGATCATTTTCTTAGTATAGAGAAGTATGCATTTATCGGCCGTTACTAAATCGCTGCAATGTGCGCATATGCATCTCTATCCTGATTAAGAAAACGTCCAACTATCGGCCGATAAAAAGTCTGCAGTTTGCGGGTACTCTCAGGCTACAACGTAAAAAGCCCTTTGAAGTTGCACAATTTTTTTTTTAAATTGCAGATCAACGCTTCAATCAACATTTATTGCAAATAAACATTTCAATCAAAATTTAAGTAATAGTTTAGATCAAATTAATATCAAATACACATTAAGCCGAGCTAAACCGACCACCAAATGAAACGATTGGACTAATTTAATCCGCGGACCAACGTTGCTAACTCTAACTGCGAATGTACGTTCTCCCTGCGTTAGCCTGCGGTTATGTGAATTAATAAGCTGTTTTGACATAAAGTCATTGGGATCGCCGCTAATGAATAAGCTGATATATCGACGGACCGAAAATCAACGGTTAAGTTGCTAATGGAATGAAAATTCAATTCTCCAGAATTATTAATAGGTAGTAGATTTAGGGGTTCAGTTCAAATAATTCCTATCACTGCACTATTTAGAAGACTGAAACTTGTATGATAAGAAGAAGGAGGAAGAAGGAGGAAGAAGGAATCTTGTATGATAAGAACAAGGCCAGTAGGTACTAACCGATGTACTAAATATTCGAACTGTATGTACCTAATGGCCACGAATGGCGGAGCTCCAAACTTTATTACATACAAATTGAATTTGATGAATATAATTTACAATAAAATTATCAGATTATTTTGATATCAATAAATATGTTAAAAGATTTCGTCATTGCTATTATTATTACGTAATATTTTTAAAAGATACTTTCACAAAAAATATTTAGTCTGACACAAATAATTTTATTCATAAATTATATATGTATTTTTTCGTTTGGTTATCATTATTAAAGAAAATCTCCTATTATTTGCAGTTAACTTCACCGGGTGTAATTAACCGCAATATTGACTTTCAATTAAACTTTTCCTACCTCGAGCGGTGGGTCTAATATAACAGCAAACAATTTAATATTTTACTGGTCAACGCAATTACACCGTTTAAATCATTTAGAAATTACACAATATTTGAAAATTAAATGAAAATTACATAGAACTTGGCGTTTAAATTAAAAAAAAACTGATTTATTCTGCGGTTTGAAGGGTAACCATAATAGAGCCACGCAAGAACGTTTATTGATATCTGCAGAAATTGAATTTACCAGACAGGCCGTTACAGACAAAATCGTATTTTTCGTATACAATATTAGTTTATTCTTAAAATTATATGATTATTTTTGCATGGTATAAAACAAAGTCGCGTCCCGCTCTCTGACCCTATGTGTGCTTAGATCTTAAAAACTACGCAACGGATTTTGATGCGGTTTTTTTATTAGATAGCGTGATCAAGAGGAACGTTTCTATGTAATTTAACGCGTGAAAAGCTAGTTTATAAATATTTTACTATACTTCTACTGATAAATTATAGAAAAATATGAACCGTATCTACCTGCAACAACTTAATTTTTGCGCCGACCCTACCTTAATGAACACTAATTACCTAGAAACAACAAAGAATAGCAATTACTTACTGCAGTTGTGGAAATTCACAAGTTCCTACAACTTTTCGCCTGCAACTTTGATGGTATCATTATGCATTAACTCGTCCTCCAAGCGCCGCATTAGGGAGCTTTTTGTAACAAAAGTTCCTTGCAAGTGTTCATGTATGAATATTTTATTCATCTGCACTTTTACTGCAGTTGGAAAGGATTATTGAACAGATTTTACGGTATTAATTAGCAGTTTCTATCTCTTCTCTGTGGTGAGAGACTCTTTCGAGGTTTCTTAGTTTTAAGGGTAGGAGCGCATCTGAGGTCGACCTCAGGTAGGACTTCTGTCCTGCTTTAAGTTCACTTAACATTACATTTCACATCACTAGAGATTCTTACTACGTGGTCGTTCATTTATCTGTACAAATAAATAGAATATGTTTGTTTATGATTTCAAAATTCCAAGTCTTTTGTCTATCTGTTCGGCCGAGGTAATCTTCTAAACGGCTGAACCGATTTTAACGGGAATTTTACTGGATGATATGAAGGTTTAAAGTGTAACATAGGCTACTTTAATTTTCGACAAATCCAATAGCACGCGCTCCACACGCGCGCTGTCGCGGGAGCGCTCCGTATCACTTATGCTTAAATATGTAGGTATGCCTTATTATGCAGGTAAAACCATAGAGATCAGCTATTCTCAATAAAATAGGTATGTATAGAACAATTACCTAAAATATTTCCCCATAATATTAAATGTTACTCTCATTCTGTTGATATTAAATGTTACTTTCGCGTTACCGAATGTATAGGTATAGAAGAGAATTATTACTTGACCAAATAGATGAGTTGCACTTCTGAAGTTTAGGATGGACACTGGACAGCCTCTAAAAAGTGAACTCGCTGTACAACACATTACAAACCACAACATAGGAAAAAAGCGAAAATACACAATAATGTCGAATAGCTTGCTTGCTTGCTTGTCGAATTACAGCGTTGATTAAAAGCTCTTTATTTTAATTATTTCGAAATCATTAGACCAAATAGGTACATTGGAAAGACAATAGCAGATACTTTACTTACAAATGGCGGTTGCAGGATTTACAGAAAGCGGGAAATATGGCCGTCTGTGTAAAGTAAAATTAAAAAGAAGAGTCGCGGTTTTAACATGGAATTAAACAGCTATCCTTTTTCAGGACTGCATTGTTTTCGCAAAACAATAACACTATATCAAGGACTGAAGCGCATGGCGGTACACTTGGGGACGCGTAAAATATTTTTATTATGATAAATTATAAGTATATTAAATTATACATACATTGCCCCGTTAACATGCAATTAGTCATTAGATCATTCACTCATGAGTTAACATTAATTCTATCTGAGGTTTATTGTAGATGTTATACATAATAATGATACTCGCTTGTCACGTTAATTCGTAGAAATGTGTTCTATTTAGCCGAAATATAATTCACACACATAACTTTTAATATGAGTAATTGTTATATTTTTGTGTGACATAGAGCGTTTGTCAGAGCTATAGCTTAATGAGCAGAAATAAGAACAAGGAGAGAAAAGTTATTTTTATATATCTTAGAAGTAATACCTTTTTTCGGGATGAAAGGTACTTTATGTCCTGTGCCGGGCCCCTGGCAATGTGTGTGTGTAAAATTTAATTACGATCGTTTAGGTGGTTAAATTGTGAAAACGTTACAAACAAACAAATAAACTGATATTCGCATTTATAATAATCATGAAACGTTTATGGCGAGCTTCGTTTTTTTTTTACAATAACCGAGAGACTATACCTCACACAGGCCACAGGTGTACCTCTACAAGTTCTAGCTCGTTTCACGCCTCATAGCCCGAGACGAGTTTAAGGAAAAACTCGCATTTTGTTCTCGCCTGTGTACGGTGTAGTTTGTGACTTATGCTTTGTTAGTCGCGCTGTTAAATATGTTGGCGCTACATAATTATATGTAATTAGAATGAACCTTTCTTATTTGTAGATTACGGAGTTTAAATGTTTTAATGTGTATCATAGTAAGACTGCATTCTGTTATGCCATAAGTATGTATGTTGTACATTGTCGCAAACCACAATTTCAATCGTGGGTAATGAATCCATCGAACACTTTATATGACTCTTAGTAAAACGAATGTGTTACGTTACAGAAACTTTCATAATACAAACGGATTTATAGTAACAGACGCACAGACGTATAGTAAGAGTAACATACTTATCAGAGGCGTTCCAATTTAGTCCTCAGGGGTAGCAATGCATCTATGGTCAACGTCAGGTAGAACTGTGTTTTTATCTTCTGATTACAGATGTCTATGGGTGGCAGTAACTACTTATCATTAGGTGGACTCACAGGTGGACTGCATGCTCGTTTGCTACTTCGATCATATACCATAACCATCTTGGGTTTAATGCATTAAAACCAAGTTTTGTTTGATATCATGGAATGCAAGGAATGGAAATGAGATAAAAAAGTATTTATTCTAGGGAGTCACACAAACTCTTTCAATGTTTGTCTAGATACTACCTCATGAAATATTATCTTCCAAAACATAGCGTGTAACAAGTACTATTTTTATTTTAAAAAGTGCGTTAAACAGATGCGTGTGATTATGACGCGTTACGAGTGGTACGTCATTTTTACGTTATCATTACTGCTTGAGTGCGCGTGTAGTACATGTAAGACATACAGACAAATCAATAACGTCATTGATTTATGTAATTTTTAAATGTCTTTTTTTATTTAATTTCTAAACTCTAACTTTCCTTCGGCAACCAACTTTAACATCACCGATTTATACTGTTAATACGATTTACACCGATTAATAATTTATCCAAATCATCTTTAATTGAAGCAATTATAATTTAAACTTTTTTCTGCTCATTAAATTTATTCATTCACTTATCTGTCTTGGAAAAAAATTGAAGATAAATGTTTTTTATTGCGTCATCTTGGTTTATTTTCGACTTATGTTTTTCCCGTATAACTCCATACTGTAACATAGCTACAGTTGTAATAAATAAATCTACAGGTTCAAGCATTACATTTACAAACCCAGATTTTGTTTATTCTTTACATCCTAAGATAAATCTACAGTAACATGTACCTACCTATCATTACGTTTGTCACTTCAAACAAAAAAATCATCAAAATAAATGCCTATTTTTTTTATGTAACAACACAAAAGTAACATTGTTTTATCCCTTGTTTGTGCTTATACCCCACAAATTGCGGCACGCAAGCCTCCAAGCCGCAGATCGGCGCATATAATTCACAGTATGACACAAAATTCTTCTTCAACCCACCCCATCTCTTACACTCTTTCGAGATGAATATAAGATTACTTTCGGATAGCTATAAGCTTGGGGAAGAATTTTTAAGACGCCTTGAGTTTTTTATGAGGCAGTCGGATTGAGTCGTATATTATAATTATAAGATGAAACGTAATATGTAAAGCCGTTGGAATCCGACGCTCTTTGTATTCTCATTGATATTGTATTGTAATGAGGTTTAAGGGTGTAGATTATGTTGTGTGCGTATGAAACAAGAGTGTGTGTTTTGTTTGTATATATTTGTTTTTGTACGGTTTAAAATACTGCCGATGATGCCGATGAAGCTATATTTAGTATTAAAGACGCGGTATTATAAAATGTTTTACTAGTAGCCAGTTCATACGACATTAATAGTACATTACGATACGTTTAGGTCACACTGTGCTATACAAATATTTTCTTTACATTATGTGAGAAATAGTTAAATTGTGTAAAAGCGAGAGGATTAAAATAAAATTGATAAAAATAATTATAAAATTATTCTTATTATATGATTATTTTTGCTTCAATGTGACAGGAATCTTACTAAAAACACATCAATACAATGAAATATCAGTTAATAAACTACACAACAATACAATAGTTAGTATTATGAAGTTAGGTCGTAGGAATAAAAGTTATTTTTATACCTCAGGAGTAGTAACTTTTTTCGGGATGAAGGTATTCCGTGGCAATGTGTGTTTATATAATAAAATATGAGTTAATAAAATACACAGATAAATAAACAGGAATTTTGCTACTAAAAAGTCTACAGTCTAAATTCAAATATTTTGCTTAAGAAGATAACACGCAACAAAAAACACAAAAACTCACATACGCATAACAAAACTCAAACATATCATTTTGACGTCTAATTGACTAGGAATCGGATCAGATAATTACGTCAACTGCAGAACTAAACCACTTAAATATATACTCGTCATCATATATCGCGTTTCCGCTAATTCACACGGCAACGTAATTATCCAAGTAACCGAGATAACTTTGTAGTTAAACCCACAAACTAATTAAACTTGACCCGAGGCGTCTCAACTTGTTACACAGTAAATACTAAGTTAGTACTTACAGTTCTTATCAAAGTATATAGATCTCTAAGTCAACGATCTACAGGTAAATTAAATCTTTATTGTTTTAAAATATAGATAACGATGAAACATAACCACTTTCCTTTAAGGAGAAGTAATACGTAACATGCAGAGTTTTGGGTTCAATCCCCGGTCAGATAAGATGAGATTTTTACTCGAGGTTGATACCCTTGAGATCTTAATTGGGTAGCCTCGAATAAATAGACCGTTCAAATAAGAATATGTCTGATCACAGCAGCACTTAAGACTGCTGTTGTCAGGCGGAAATAGGTTCGGTGGTCGCACCGTCGGTGTCGAAACACCCAGGGCTCTACCGTCTTCATAAGGGTCTTTTAGTAACTTTAAACTATGTGTTTCTTATTATTGTAGCTTTATAGCACTCTCACCAAAAAACTGTAAAGTGTATGTATGTATTTTATGGCATTTAGTCTTAATTAGGAATATATTACGAGCTATTCAACCATCGATTGTTAGCTACAATAATTCATGGGTATAATTGAACCCCGATTCCGGCATATGGCCGGCGCTTGTTTAAACAGGGCGTGCAAACAAACGGACACACGTACTCGTATATATATATGTATTATAGTAGTGTTGTAACTTTGTCCAGAATAGGTTACTGATTCACGACTGGTATTATTATTGTTAATTATAATTTGACTTGAAATTTCTTAATATAATACATTTCCAAACTTATCGCTCTTCTGGATGCATACCCTGAGTGTGATTTGTTTGCAGATGAATGGCAGGAAATATTGTCAGTAATCAGTATACATGAGGTTCTGCGAGCGAGAAGCATAACTGTTGGTGTCTAGAATTAATGTAATTGTTGTAACTATTTTAATTATAGCAAAACAATAATTAAAAAGAAAAATAAATAATATCTTTCTCCCATTGTTGGTCACTGGTCTCCACAAACTCGGGTAAGACCAGCTTCCTCCTCTCATGCGTATTAGTGGAGTAAGGATGGGTTAATTCTTAACCGGTTAATCATTTTCAAACGTCTAATAAGATCAAAAAAATTGGTCTTAAAAGACGATTAGATTAGCTAAACGTGTCCTTCGAAGAATGGAAGCACATAGATAAACATTTTTTCATTAGTGGCCACCCATCCAATTCTGACCACGTTTCTTGCCTAACTTTTTAGATTGCTTTTGATCTACTTTTTACGACATTAATAAGGATTAAGTCAAAATTTAATACAAAACGTTTTCCCATACTGTTATCCCAACCACTTTTAAATGTATAAATTATTATGTTATGTAATCATAATCCGGATTAGATATTCAAAGCCAAAGCCAAAGCCAAACCTTTAACAGAGAATATTAATTTGTAACTGAATAAGATATCATGACAAAATTATCGCTAAATACCTTCCAAGCTTCACCAGAATCTTTACCGTCTATTAACACGTTATAAACTTCATAATCCTGGTATCCCCTATAATCCGGGTAATCCCCCATAGCTGGCAACCCCTAATCCTATAAGTGCCATAATTCAATCAAGACGCCGCGACTTGTCATTACTAGCGTCATAACTCAGGCTTAGTCCAGCTTCAGATAAGCTCTAAGCTGAGTTAGGTCATGCAAGAATACTCTATTGTTAAGGATAAAAGGTAGTATAAGTTTTTTGCCTTATAAAAAACTAGTTTTCGCCAGCGGTTTTGCTCGCGTTAAATATTAGATTTGTATACCTCAAGTGTAATTCTAATGCAATTCAATCTTATCAAGGCAGATAGGTTGTAAGTATAAAAGTTACTTTTTTATCCCTCAGGAGTTATCTTTATTCGGGATGAAAGGTACTTTATGTCCTATTCTGGACTCCTAGCAATGTGTGTGCAAAATTTCATAACGATCAGTTAAGTTGTTAAAGCGTGAAGGCGTTACAAAGAAACAAACGGTCATTTGCATTTATAGTAATTAGGATTACACGCTACTGTGTTCAGGCGATTGTGGTATGCCAAGTGACATACCTACATAACATTTAGATTTGGTGCTAAGGATTGGCGT
>DWPV01007284.1:0-10810 GCA_018251915.1 Urbanus proteus proteus
TGCGAATGCGAATATCCAAAATCATGCGAATATTCGCGAATGCGAATGCGAATGCGAATATTCGTTACAACACTAGTTGTGACCAGTCACTGTAACTTAATTTCCCTGTTGCCTTTTTGACGCCCTTAAAAGAGAAAAAAATGCTATAACAGGCTGAAACTACACGTATATGACAATTATTACGTTACATAAAAACAGACGAAAAAGATGTATAGCCCATAAGCGATGTTATTAGATTAATGCCCACGACTATTATGTACTAATTACACGATATAAAAATAATATTTCTTATTATGATCTCTGTTTCCTGTTCCTGATCGGGGTTTCTTTGTTCATGAGACTAATGGACAGTCATGTGCTGATAATTTTCCAAATACATAACATTATGATGTTATTCTGATAAATAATAATAAATCATGATTTTAGCCTGAAATTGTTCAATCTTAAACATGACATAACAACATATTTTTGCTTAAATTTAATCAAATTACTTCATCTTTTTTTCAAAGCTAAGTTATTCCTTTTCAAGATTTTTTTATTTTTAGATGTGCATATTAAATAGTCAAGCTAGTTTGGAATTAAATTAACACTAATTTTGAAAAAAAAAGAGATTTAGTTGACAATCAACAGTCATAAACTGCCTGATAGATCAGGCTTTGATCTTGTAACAAGTAGACTCCTTTATTATATATTTAGATTTAGATTTCTATATTAGGGTAATTAGATATTAAACTCGCCTTTATGATCACGGTGTGATAAAAGAAATCCTACAGTGAGACTTATCGTAAAAAGTTACCTATTTACCGACATAATTTATTTACTAACTAATGGTTTTACCTCGTTTTATTACAATGCCTATGAGTGGGATTTAACCCAAATACAACTTGAAGGTGAAGCTTAGAATCAAAGTGCAAAATACCGTTAACGTCAGCAAAGTAGCGGAGTTCGATAGCAATCAATCATTTTAGAGTGAGTTTGAGTGCCACTACGTTGATGCTCGGCACTGGCCACATGCCACTTAGCGTTGGGCTGAAGTGGAAAACTAGCATGCAGGTACAAAGTTGCTAGAATCTTTCGTGGTTCGATTCCGATGGGATTTTTGTGGTTTATAATTATTCTGCATATATTTCTGCTTTATTTTAATATTGTGTGGCCTTATTTATTAAGATTGATAAGGCACCTACATTCAAAAAAAGGCATTACAAAATAATCAAATGCGTTAAAATAGCAAAGTACCTATGGCCGAAATCAGTTATTACATTAGCTTTATTGGGATAATTATAGATTTATATAGGTGGCAATCGACCCTTATCTACCATCAGGCGGAATGAACACACTTTTGCTGCTATATTTTGTAGACTATTTATTACTTTGATGATCTTCGTGGCGGAGCGTTTACCATACTCATCTGCCGCGTAGTGAGTCTCAGGTTCGTACCTCGGTCAGATAAATAACCAAATGATAAATTTAGATTTATGTTCAGAGTCTGGGTAGGTATTTGTGTATTTGTCTTTTTATGTCTCTGGCACCCAATACAAAGGAAAAAATCCTACTGTACTTTGAATGTAGAAAACGTGTAAAAAGCGTCTTGCTTAAATTTTGTAAAAAAAGTAAAGTTTATAAAAAATGTAAGTAATAGTAATTTTTAGGTTAATAAAATATAAAGTTATGATTTCGTTCCTAATATATAAAAACATTATTCGCTCTTGTGTTTTTAAATTACAGCAATTATGCTTTCCAGCGTCGATATGTGTATAATTATTATGATTAACATTAAGCAGTAAGTTCTCCAATTTGAATTAGGAACCCATTCTCACCACACACATTCTCATATTAATCATAGATATATGTGTGTTACTAACACTGCGGATAAATTAACCATCGTTACAGCATATTGTACAGCAGCTTACGATATTGTAGCTCATTAAGCTAATTGATATACGACCTTATGGCTTGTTAGTGTGGTCATATTTAGTTATTAATGTCCGACATAAATTTCATGATCTGTTCATGTATTGTATTATACGCAAAAACGATAATGTTCACAAGATTGCGGCTTTATATTTATAGCGGTATTGTTTCGGCAACTTCTCAAAAGTAAAATATTTTGTAAAAGTTTTTTTTTATATATTCAATATATAAAGATAAATTATGTTTACTTTTTCATGATTTTTGAATAAGGAACAATGTTTTTATAACTTT
This sequence comes from Urbanus proteus proteus, assembly GCA_018251915.1. Taxonomy (NCBI): domain Eukaryota; kingdom Metazoa; phylum Arthropoda; class Insecta; order Lepidoptera; family Hesperiidae; genus Urbanus; species Urbanus proteus. The sequence goes on from DWPV01007284.1 coordinate 2,203, forward strand.
TGATAGGCTTCCATTTACGTTATCTTTTCACCTGTAATCGATAATTTCGTACCTAGATTCGGGTATTTTCTATTCTGGTACAACCTGTGTTTCGGACGCTCTACACGAATAATAAACGATGTGTATTAGCAATTACACAATAAGTTGTGTTTGTTCTGTAAGACCTCGTCAATTCGACTTTATGCCTGTACTAATAGTTGGTAAAGCGATTCAATAAACAAAAAGTACGTCGGAGGTACTACCTCAAACGAACCACAAAGTTTTACTACCTATCTAAATTTGCTCTGGGACTAGCTGAAGTAGAGTTGGTAGTATCTTCGATTACTTCAGAACAATTACTTTTTTTCTAGTAAGGGTGTAAATCTTACAAATATACTAATTTTTGCCGTGTAACAAGTGTAACTCTTTCGTATTCAGATTGAAAATTTGGTATAATGGCAGATGGGAAATAGTCTATGGACATTTGCAACACCACTAATATCAGTATATAATATAATCTGATGAACTGTACTTACTGTATCCAAGCACAATATTTTCATTCAAAATGATAGATCACACTCTGTGGCTCCTATAACAAAACTGTCAGTATTTTGTTTCATAAAAACAGCAACAGACCCGCTGAAACGTGCATATACGTTTCATCTCACGTGACATGCACACGTCACGTCATATTTACGTTGTATCATGTGTACGGGTCTGTTCCGATTCGGTCACTGATATCGAACTACGGTATTGGTACTGATATTTGAAAAAACAGAGTTGGGTCGAATTGGAACAGTCTATAAGTAACTCAAATATTGTAAAGGGTAAAATAAAAACGGTACCTATTTATTCAAGATTCAAGTTCAAGAAAACAATATTGAACATTCATAACTTTTGTTATTATAATGGACCACAATAATATCAAATTTTGGAATTTGTAGGTATTTAACACAAAAATACAAAGCAATATATATTAAAATTTGTAGGCTTGTCGATAGTCGGAAAAAGTTAATTACTTTGACTACACAAAAGTACGCAGTCTAAAATTAATAATCTCGATAGGTAGTCTGTATAATTTATTCATAACACTTCAAATATTTGGTAACTAACATTTCTAAATATTCTCATGAACACAATAAAAATGATTAATTAAAGCGAAAATGACTTTTTTAATTTCCTATTTAATGGAAAGTCACGAAAACCATTAAGAAATAGCAGAACCAATTTCGTTGACCGAGTAGAACATTGTTAGTAATTACTTGTTTCTAGTATAATTTTTAGTAATTAAGGACGTATTTAAGTAATTTTTGAATATATTTTCATAGTTCTATCTAGATTTTTATGCAATATTGATACATTCTTATTTGACGACCCGCGTGGCGGAGCGGTTGCCACACCGCTCTGACGCGCAGTGGGTCCCGGGTTCGATTCCCGGCCAGACAGATATCTGAATGATGAATTTAGATTTCTGTTCTGGGTCTGGGTGTTTGTGGATTCGTCTATGTGTGTCCATGGCGCCCATGACACAAGATAATCCTACTGTGAGGCTATGAGTGTAGAAATCGTTTAGAAAGCGTCTTATTACTTTCTATTGAAAAGGTGGTACAACACTTTGTATTTTTCCGAAACCACTACCGCCACATCTTTTTCTGCTACATGTTAGCAGTGTTAAACGCTGGTGTGTTTTACTTCGGAGGGTGTAATAAGACATGACAGACAGACAGACGACTCAGTCCTCAGGGGTAGAAACGTCCGTGGTTCACCTTAAGCGTGATAATCTTATTAGCCTTAAGACAACAGATAAGATTATTAAGGACAGATAAGATTATTAATGATTATATTGTGATTGATTACAGATTTCTATGGGCAACAGTGGCCACTTATCATCAGGGCTGTATACCCATTTGCTACTTCAAAATAAATGAAAATATTATGTTAAGATTTTTGGTAGATCATGACAAAATGTTACAACTGTATTTGCTATTTACAGACAGTAAAGGGGGCCGAGACAAATGTGGGTCTTAGTGGCCATCATATTTCAGCATTGTGAGGCCTAAAGGAGGACTTGCCCTAAATCGTTGACCGTGCGATTTATCAAAAGATTTGTTTCTTGAAAATTTATAATATTCTTTACCTTGACAATGTTATTCGTACCTTTTATAACTCATTATTTCTAAGAATGGTCCAGTTAAAGCCTATTATTTTTTACAAGAGCTTAGTAATTTTGCAGGCTTTTTATCCATCGAAAGTTATACATTTAGTTAACCTTATACATACAATGATATTTTAATATGCAATAATTTATATTAAAACATATAAATTTCTACATCTTTTACCTGTGTCAATGGGCTCGGGGGTGTCTTGGTATTTTTTTAGACAGGGATTAAACCTGGGGTCCGTGTTCACATCCGATTAATACAAAGACCGTTTCGCTACGCAAGCATAAAAAAATGTTTTAAAGTTTCTGATTTCCTTATACTTTGTTCGAATATTTTATGTTCATCATTATAACGATCATTATACTGTAATATTACACATGAAAAAAAAAGCACGGATAAATATTTGGCTACGAGAGATATTTTTAAAATAATACTGGGAATAATTCATCTCGGACAAATTGCTTTAAAGTTCAACCTTCATTTCATAAGCTTCATATTCTCTGAACCGGCTCCACCAATTAATCCTTTGGGTTTTATATACGCGATATTTTTACAATATTATTTTGATATAAGATACATAGTCATACATAATAATACATTCTCGTGAAAATGAAATACATAGCACGAACATCAAAGATTTACCACAGTAGGTACCGTTTCTGTGTCAAATGACACTACATGTACAACTTTGCACTAATACTATTATTCAATTTATAAAGCCGCCGTTATTAGTAAGCGGTCATATAGTTTACTATATTTAACCACATTTGCTTTAAAATATTATTGCAAATTAGTATTTTTTGTATGATGACGTACTACTTCTATACAAAAATGAAAAATAATAAATACAAATACATACATACGAAGCTCAAAACCTTATATAACTATATTTATTCTACCTATTTGCACGTATATTAAATGGAATAATAATTTGCAAAGTACAATATTAGCCGTAAGAAAGCTATTCAGATTCGCTATGCTCCTTATTTACCAGAACTATTAATCTCGTTCGCTTGCATCTTATTCTCCGTAATGCACCTAAAGTAGGTCGGATCCAAACTCCAATTTTAAACTGATGAGCTAAGTATTTCCTGTCCACTGCATATTTGAATTTTGTCTGAATAAAATCTGAAACTTCAGGATAGCTTTCAACGAGTCCTTGTTGTTAGTTCGGATAAAGCTAGTTCGGATTCAACTGTCTCTAGAACTTCAGAGAAACTGGAAACTCAGTTCGTTTAATGCAACTTGGGTAATAAAGGCTCAGGTATATAATACCTAGGTGCTTTTGTCTGTTTCTTTATTCGTTGCATCCTTCGCGTAAAATGAAACGTAAATATTTATTCATATTTATGTACTTTTAAGTTTCAAAGTTTAAGTTAAATTCTTAGCAGACTAATGTATCAATTTTCAGGCCTGTAAAATAATTGAAATGATAAACCTGTTTATATATTATGAAGTCAACTAAGAAACTATTGTACTTAGTTGACAATACCGTATATTATTATGTACTTTGAAATCTTGTATACGAAAGCGTTACGTTTCAGATTGGTGATCAAGTTTCTTACATGAATATTCTTTAAGTATTTTCCATACAAATAAAATTGGCTCCCTACAGCATATAATGTAAACCATCGCTTAATGGTTCGATAACTCAGTGCTAACGAGCTGCGGGCGTGACTATGGTAATGATTATGGTGTTCCCGAAGATAAGTCGCATGTAGGATATATTTTCCTCAATTTATGACATGCTGTAAAGTCACATTTTATGTAAGTATCTTTAAACAACGAACCGGTATCGGTCTGGCGCGCAATGGGTCCTGGTTTTATTCCCGGCCAGACAAACGACTGATGAATTTATTTGATTTCTGTTCTGGGTCTGGGTGTTTCTGTATTCGTGTGTGTGTGTCCACGGCACCCACGACACATTAGAAAATCTTACCTTACAGTGTCGTGGGTATGAGAGTAGAAAGCGTTTAAAAAAAACCTCATATGTAAATGACTCCTTGACGATCCGGATGGCAGAACGATCACCATACCAGTTTGACCCGCTGTGGGTCCTATATTCGATCTCCGGTCAGACAGAAATATCTGAATGATGAATTTTGAACCAGTTTTTGGGTCTGAGTTTTTATGCGTTTGTCTTTAAGTTCATGGCATTCTGGTACATGAAAATAGCAGTATGGGAATATTAACCATTTCAGGACCATAAGACTATGGCAGTGAAGTGAATTTTCACTGTCTATAATAGTCATTTATTGTCAATTACCATATTTAGAGCTAAATATTTTGGATTTTGTGGAATTTCTGGGACAAATGTGTCCCTAGCGTCATTTATTTAATTATATTGTGATTATTTAATTCATTTACTTACTCAGACCTTTAGGCAACTCAAATTAATTGTGAGAGTACACTACGTATTGAAATGTAAGAAACATTTTCAACAAATAAAAGTCTACTGTAAATCACTATGAGCAGCATAAATAAAAGAAGAAAAGGTGAAAGCACCTGCAAAGACCTAATAGTCTTATCGCCGCAACCGCCTTCTGTTCTACAAAAAATATCGTTCGCCATTTATCAGGTGACTCACTTTTGTTCTACGTAGAACTTAGGCACCGGCCAAACTAATACTAAATAAGGAAAGCGGAAATTGATGATATTGTACGCTAATTTATACGCTATTGGACGAGTAGGATGCATAGTTTATAAGTGTGCACCAAAATCGCATGAATTTTTACGTTTCATACATTTTAGGTCACTCGTAACTCATTTAAAAAATAAGGTTCCTATCTACTGTAATAAAAGACACCATGTATTTACTACATTACAGGAAGAGTTCGTTCTTGGACTCAAATCATACTATAGTTAGAATTTACGCATAAAATTCAGGAAATTATCGAAATGTACCCAAAGTCGCCCTGAAACGATAGTAGAGTTTCTATGACTGAATATTTAATAATAATAATTAAAATAGTGTTAAATATCTTAATATTTCGTGATAGTAATTCATATTCAATAACTGTTTACTTTGGTCTGGTTTTGAAAATATACCACTGAGCTACGATTGCTTAATAAAACCACATTCTTTGTAAGAATAGAAAATATGGAAAGTTGTCGATAAAATATCCATCTCTATTGTAACCTTTGTAACCTAGATTTTGTAAGTAAGATGAATATTGCGACATGACTTTCTCGTCACTTCTGTCAGAACTTTAGATTGGGTATCGATGTTCTTGCCTAAGAAATATTGGAAACATTTCTGTCTAAGTTTTACTCTGTTTTGTGGTGTTCCGTCTATACCTAGATATTTTGTAAATATTAGTTGTTGTTTAAGTACTTTTATACGAGTTTAATTCATTTAATAATAGTAATTCAAGGAGCAGTTGTAATTTTTATGTTTTTTTTTATGATTGCTAATCTAAGTTTATACTAATACAGTCCTTTTTCACTGTCTCTGGATAAATAGATATCTATTTGTTGAATCCGTGCTCAACTTATATACTTTAATCTAAGTATGTTCATGACGTCTACAATATAAAAAATCTGATTATGTCTTTTTACGCAAGCAAGCATTGATGATCATAATTACCTGTAGTCAACCTCAAATGATGGCCCGTTTCGTGTGCGTTTCTTTTAAAACAAGTTTTAAAATAAAACAGAGCGGCACACAATTTCTCCAAAATCAAATAAGGAAGCCCTAGTACATTTAATTATTCTTTTCTACAAGGGTTTTCATTGTAGTACAGGTGCCTTTTATTATATGTATCATTGTTTCTTCCTGACAAAAAACGCTACAAAAATAAATACCTACGTTAGATCGCCAACAATAGTCCCGTAGTATTTGTTATATTCACAGTTATTCGAAAGCGAAGTTTTCTTTGAGAAGTTATTAACACTGCCTTTGTTTCAGGCGCGATGAACCCCCGCCCTAGGGGTTGAAGTGATGGCGCGTACCAGTGCCGCCTGCCTCTTTACGGTCCATTTTCTCTCGTGCATTATTGGTGAGTTATTCGCACTTTTACAGTACTCTCGGCGTATGGTACACGCGATTTTGACCCGTATGGCTTTTATGCTTTATGTTAGCTCTGGGCTGTTTGAAGAGTTGTTTGAACGGAACGAAAGGGTAAGAATGTTGCAATAAAATCCTACCTATACTTAGATATTGTAGGTCTGGATATAATATTTACAATAACATGTTCCTACTTCTTTTTGTACCAGAATTTATTTGGTTAAAGAGTATCTGACTAAAGAACTAATTGGAAGGTAAAGCTACATGGATTTAATTACAAATGTAATGTCTTAGGTAAACTACATAAATATTTGCCATTTCAGTTTCAAAAAAAAATCTATAGAAAGTTAAATTTTGAAAATAATGTAAACGATTTCAAAACTTTACAAATTATCTATTATACCTTATAACATACAATTATAAAATAATACTAAAGCTTAAATCTGAAAACACTTATTCCGAAATAAATTAAAATAAATTAACAAACTTCATAATTTACTTTTCACGAACTATAAAGTTGTCTACAAATATTATAATGACAACATTGCTTTACATCTTATAAAACTTATATGGTAACTTGTTTGACTTATTAAGTACCTTTCGTATCAAAACTTCTTGTTTAGTGTCGGCTTTCAGCTTACTGTAATAGGAGTATGAGAACCTCTTTAATTAACTGGTATTTATTTACTTACGAAATTATACGATAGGATCATATTATGTTCCAAGTGTAATAGGTATTAACTTTTTCATTCGGAATCAAACAAGAAGTACAATAAAGTACTTCTTGTTGGTGGATAAAGATAATTACAGTATCAATAAAGCAAAACTTGATTATTAAATATAAAACATATCGTTATTTATACACGTTCAAAGTCAAAAAAGGCTAAGTACTGGAGCCTGGGTGACTACTGGGTCCGTTAATCTATTGATTGCACTGTATCTAAAATTAGTTAAGGGTTTTCATAATACAAAGTCTGTGTTATGTATGTTGTAAAATTCTAAACTTTTATTTATAACTATCTATATAGATACCTAAAATATCATTTTTTCCAAAAACAAGCTTCAGAATAACACCCAAAACAAAACATTGTTATTCCAACGTTGTCATTACGAGAGTAAGAATTCATTACAACAAAAAAGTTAGTCTAGCCAGCTAGCAAAAAAATGCCTTTCATAAGTTGCGAGAATGATTGCTAATGGGAATAATATAAGATGGAGAACGCAGAAGCGACGTCTGGGGCGTCCTGGCGCCCAAGGCGTTCATTTCATTCAAGACAAGTAGAGGCGTGCTCTTTCTCCGTCGTAATACGACATATTTGATGAAAATAGGTCTCTGTTCGCGCCTGTCGCCTCTTCTGCCTGGACCATATCTTAAATGAACATATTATCACTGATAATATTTGTTTTTTTTTATTTCTCTATATTACAGTATAATATTTTCCTATATTTACACCAAAGATTAATTTACCGTTAAATATACATATGTATAATATTTGCAGTATTATTTTAACCAACCAAAAAAAAAAACAAATAAACTTTTTACAATCGAAAAATAAAACTTTCTTTTTCCTTAAGCTTCTCCGTATATAATAATTTTTATATGAGTAAATTTAATTACATATGAAACTTATTGGTTTTTTTTCGTTAACTATTTATCTAAATTGAAGTAGCTATATTATAAGTTGCTACTATGTATTTTTGGATTACTTTATGAAACAAATTATTTTCAAAATTGGTGAAATAAACGAACATAAACCGCCCACATCAATCAGAATAGAATTACACCCAAGCCTTTAATTTTAAATGTAATTCCCCTATTTAATTATCATATTTAAACATGACATATACGTTTAAAATCCTCTCATTCATCACGAAATCGTCACCATATTTCGTTCTCATAACGCAGTCGTAAAACCACGCTGCGTCTCTGAAGGATCGTAATTTAAAATTTAATACTTAATCAAGCTTGTGACAGTCGAGATTTATGCACTAGTTCCATCATCAGCAACGGACGAATAGCGATTTATAAACGGCAATAATAAGCTCCTTGTAATATTAAGAAATATAGTAATTTTTATATTTACATTAGTTTTTGTCCGTGGCTTCGCTCGCGTTAATGTGCGCATGAACATCCGTATTTATAGTCAGGTTTGTATGCTTCAAGAACATATAATACAAATGCAATTTATTCCTATCAAGAGGCCGTAGGTATAAAAGTAGGTAGTTTGTAGGTAAAAGATTTATTTTGGCAATGTATGTAAAAAATGAGAATGATTGGTTGAATAGTTAAAGCGAAGGGATTACAAACAAATAAACGGACATTCGCTTTATAATGATTAAGAATACTGAGATGTTTTCTTAACGGAATCAAATACTCGTAAAGTGATTAAGGGCTAATTTTTCAATAGTCAGATAAACAGACAGATAAGGTTTATTCGACAGATAGCAAAAAAATCTGTTG
>DWPV01007285.1:0-10810 GCA_018251915.1 Urbanus proteus proteus
GGTGAGGCTGCCACCGGGGGGGTTTAAGTGCGGTAAGAATCCCACATAACCCGGCGTCGCTCCCGAGGCGTCGGGTACCTTTTGATGGTTTCCCCCTCGTCAACAAAAAAAAGGTAGAACTGAATCTAATCCATACGTAATCCGAAATTCTAAGTAATAAGTACGGCCACGAAGGGTGTACTTTTTGAGCAGTTTTACAAAAATGCAAATATCTCGAAAACCTATAGAGTTTTGACTAAAACAAAAGTGGATATTCTTATAGGCCTTTGTGTGGCCTCTACTTGGTTTCAATATTATCCTTGATTTACGGGACACGCTGTATATTATGGAATTAAACCGTTGCGAAGAATATTTTCTACATAATGAAAAATTCGATATAGAATACCGAGAATCGTAATTAACAGGTATTTGGATTAGGTATTTTAAAATAATAGAATTAAATGGAATAGGTATCGTATTTTCCTATTCCAACTCATCTCTACGCCACTACTCAATATTTAAAAAAATATAACATTACTTAAGTGTAAAAGTGACCAAACTCGTAAAATATTTTAAACGTTTTTTTTACAATTGTGGGGAATACCTGCAACTTAAAGATGATCTATAATTTAACTGTGATACACCAAAACTGCTTTATAAACAAAACTCTTTTTTATTTCATTTACATATATATGGCCTGAAACAAAATGTAACCAAGACTATCATTTTAAAAGTTTCTTAGGAAAAAAATGAATAGCCGTCCAATGTCAAACAATCAAACCAATCAAAGTCACTATAACGTCAACGTCATTCAATGTGAATTCAATGTAAGATTCACGAGATAAAATCAAAGCATAAATGTAAATCGTGTTTTTTCGTCAATATTTACCATTCAGTTTAATTAACTAACTTTTGTTATAATTTAATGTGTAAATAAACTGTATATTTTGTTAAACAGATGTCTGGGCAGTCTGGGTCTGTAATATGATTAAAAACTACTAGTGTTACTTGTAAACACCACAAATAAAAAGTCAACAAAATGATTGATGTTAAGACAAAAATCAATTCCTTTTTCATTTTCAATTCCAATTTTGGACCTAAAGAAGGAGATGTAAGTTGCAAATACTATGTACTAATCATTATTGTTATTAATTCGATGTATTTACTTATCTATTGTATTTACGGTCTTGTTATAGGAATTAAAACGGATCCTATTCTACTACCCTGACGAAGTCGATGTCGATGCTCGTAAAATACAAGTAGGATTGTGTGAAGCTGTCGTCAAATTTATGACGTAAGATTGAAAAATATATTAACAAATAGTTGAAACTGTTTTCTTTAAATTCGTCCACATTCATGGTATCTAGTCTCCGCCCATCAACATCAGTATTATCCCCCGAAAATCCTAGAGTTCTAACTTCTATAGATCACAAAAGTGTCCTGCAGAAAACATAGGACAACCTTATATAAATGACTTATCATATTCTTGAAACCAAAATTTAGCAATGCCTACGGTTGTTACTTGAAGTTACGCATAGGTGTAGTGGTGGTAATGGTACTCAAGTTGAATCTCAAAAGGTTCTACTGCCTTCCAAACATGTCAAGATTTTTATCTTTACAAATCACCTATGTACTTTTTTTTGTCGCTAAATGTCGCTAAAAACTAAGATTGCATCTGAACATTTACAGTATAAATGGTTATCAATATTTTTCAGAACATTCTCCTCAGAGCCATGTGAAGCTTTACAAACTCAAACAAAGCGATACATTTTCTACCAACCTGAAAGACATTTTTGGATGGTGCTGGTAAAACTCTTCAAATAAAATTGTTATTTATTGCTTTAATCTGGATTTGTGTCACTTACACAATAATTCTTGTTAATATGCACGAAAAACAATTTATAATGCAATGTAGCCAATCAAATTTAATTTGTTACTATTTGTTTTATAAATTTTAAAGTCCTTTATTCCTTCCAGGTTGTTAGAATTCCCTATGGCACTAAAGCATTGGTTGGCAGCGAAAATCGAGATACAGTAAGTATTTGCAATTATTTTCAATTTATTTGGATATTCAAGTACAATAAAGTGTATTCAATCTCATTCTCACATAATTTCAGGTGGAGCCATCTATGATGTACAATGTTCTTGAATCGGCGTATAAGATGTTTAAAATGTTCATAGGCCACTTCAAAGATATTCCTCCCGAAGAAATATATTCCAAATGTGAACACTTTTTTACTCCAGTAAGTATTAGTGTACACCTTATGATATTATATTTACATTATAATACATTTTTCTCTTTATTAAGTTCTTCAATGATATTTTCTTTTGTTATTGTCACAATTCCTATTGATCAAATCTTATCCAGATATTTAGGAAATGTTCCCCTGTTAATTAATCTTAATTTTAGATAGTGTGAATAATAAGGGAAACTGGACACATGCCACCGCCAACGTTATTTAATTTGCGCTTTTGCGTTTTTAGTACATGGCGTCAAGAAGCATCTCAAGTGATATCACGAATGTTATACCAGGCATCAACTACTTACCACTAGAGAAAAATTCATTCTTCCAAGTCGTATGTTTCATAGATCTGCTAGAAATCAACTATCCTGATTTCAAATGTATATCCTTTATCTACAATGAGCAACTCATTTGGTGAGTACCTAATTACATTTTACTGTAAAGATAAAATCAGATTTCTGATGTTCATTTTTAAAAAATAAAGACGCTTTCAACATTCGTAGTAGGATTTTCTTGTCTGTCGTGGGTGCCATGGCAACGCAAAGACGAATACATAAACACCCAGGCCCAGAACAGAAATGTAAATTCTATGAATCAAACCTGGGATCCACTGTGCAGCAGGCCAGTATGATGTCCGCTCAGCTACTGGGGTCGTCAAATTTTTGCTATGCAAATATTTATTTCTTTATTATACTGACTGCATTTATTATCCAGCATAATTTTAGTTAAATTTTACAGGAATGGTCTCGCAACAAATGATATGCTCACATTATATCAGTACTTGGTGCAAACACTGTTACCCAAACAAGTTGAAAAGGAAATTCAGGGTGGTGCAGTAACCGCAGCTCAGAGACATGGCCGCTTTATCAGCCCTCCAGAGGGCATAAGAACTGCGGAGGACTTGCAGAAGCTTGCCATAGTACACCTGATGCGTGAGGATGACACAGAAACCAAACAGTATTATCTGATAATATACAGGACTCTTAGTGCAACAGTTTGCTTTACTGTTAATGGTTAGTAATATATTGTGTCTATTGTCCACTGGTTATCAGCACATTTGGCTTATACAAGCAGTGTTAAACAATTTCGATCTGACTTAATGATATCAATTAGGGCAGTGACACTTGATATCACATACACCACATGTGAAAATAATATCATAATGATGTAAAACATTATTTGGCTTTTCATTAGATAAAGCATAATTTTTACTTGTTTTTTTTTTTGCAGTGGATACACATCTTAACATAGACACATTTAGGTCTCTGGATGCATTTATTGGTCCACAACTGTCAACAATTGCATCCTGTATAAGTGAGCAATGTACCCTACACGCTATACAAAATGCACAACTCGCAAGCACCTCTGATCACAAGTTTCTATATTTTAATAGATTGAATTTAGCATTTAAAAGCTCTGTAAGTATATAAACTTTCTATAATACAAAGAAATGAAATATTTAGGATTACAATTGAATATCTTTGGTTTATGATCACATAATCGACAGACTATTTTAAGACTTAAAAGGAAATATTTTTTCAGGCGATATCATCTTTAACACCATCTACAGCTATTAAACCTGAAGTATTAAGTATAATAGCAGGAATTCATTCAGACAGAAAAAGGTAATAATAATAGGTACCAAAAGTATTCTATTTTTTTTAATAGGTCCCTTTTTAATAATATTGTATGTTTCAGTCTTGGAAATTATGGCGAAATTATCATAAAAACCCCAGACGAATACTGGATTACAGGAAAATCCTCAAATGAGAGGGAATTCTATGTTGTTATACAAGTGAAAAATGCTAACTTGAAGGAAATCGCAGGTATATTTTCATATTCAGTATTATAATTATGTGAATTGTATAAAAAGTAGTTCAGTTTAATAAAAGTTTGTTTTATATGTGTAATTTCCTGCTTTGATATAAATTTAAAAACTCCAAAATTATGTTTCTTTAGTAAATTACTTTAATATAACATAATTATAAAACATTTCTTTTCAGATGAAGTAAGGCGAATATGTGAAACTCAAATGAAAGGAGTATTTTTTTATCCAATGTAAAATGTCATAATATTAATAAATAAGTACATTCAAGAATTTCTATTGTTAATAAATTATCTTAATATCTTTTAACAAATTTTATTATTTTCTAAGATTTGCTACCTTAACTATTAAATATTACGCAACATTGTTAAAAATTAAGTATTATTAATTATTACAGTAAATATTAACATTCATATTTCAAAATAAAACACACACTCAACTTAAAACATTTAATGTTATATTTTGGCTTTAATAACTTCAATAATTTACACTTTAATATACAAATCTTATATAAGCTTAACAATAATGCTAGTCAATAGTTTTCTTTTTGCTTTCCTTATTCATAACTTTTTCGTATATTTTAACAATCAATTCTCTATTTTCATACGCCCATGACAGCAACACACACATTAAACATAACATGCCTATAGATATGTGAGTAAGTAATGAATCGCGAGAAAACTTATTTTCAGAAAACTTACACATGCAACCAGCAATAAACAGAGTCAACAAGAAAAACTTACCAACATACAACCCATTTAAAGGCTCATAATCTGTGTCCTTGTATTTTTTACTAATAAAATGAATACTGTGCATTATTCTAGCAAACATATTAATACAATTGGATATTATAAAGCCCACTGGCCCAAGTACATAGGTAAGAAAATATGATAGTAATAGGAAACTAATTGAGAAGAATACCATTAAATAATTATAACTGTTCAATTGAGCACTGGTCATAGTGGCAAAAGTGTAACATTCAGTAATACCGTTGATAGCCAGTAACACTATGGCTAAACAATGACTGCGCAGCAACTGCACTGGTAGGCTACTGGCCACAAATGTGTCACCTCCATACAATTTTAACAATGTATAAGCATAACTTTGACCAAACACTAGCACTATTAATCCAATTGAACTAACCGTCTTACAAACTTGTGATAGAACTGTACAGGATTCTTTGATTTTGTGCTGGTCCTGTTTATGGAGAGGTAACTCCCGGCTCACCATTTGTGTAAAATAAAAGTAACTACTATCTTCAATTGGCCTAAACACAAATCTGGCCGCGAGGCTCCCCAAGTTGTTCACCACATCATAAGTAGCTTGTTCTGTGAAACTCATTACTGGGCTGATAGACATCACATATTTTTCTCCCTCAGTTAACAACTGCTTTACCACACCTTGCTTCATAAAACTAACAGTTAAAGTGCTCAGCTTCTTATTAAACGTAGAATTAACTGATCCTAGATACTTCGGAAAGAAGTCCCAAAGAGACTCAAAATTAAAATCATCCATATTGCTATATAGTTTTTCCAGCACAACATCTGGAATAAACCTGCTTTTCAGAGCTCCCTTAGCGTACAGAGGCTTACTCCTTATGTACCAATAGAAGAATACATAGTATGCTACAACGATAGTACCAATACTACCAACTTGTGCCACTGAAAATGCGAAAAGTGCTAGAGATTGATCGTAGACTATAATTGAAACAAAGACTAAAGATCTAACAAAAATATGTAAGGCATCGAGAGCAACTTTCAGTTTTACAAAGCAAAAAAGTTGTGCAACTAGTGACATATTGGCTGAACAGAGCTCTAAAATACAGGAAATGGCAACGCTCCAGCAACCAAACTGATACTGAAAGGCATGTTCTGGGTGACCCAATGGTAACACATGCAACCAAATGTACACAAATATCAGTGATAAAACACAACTAATGGGCACCGATAACCAGATCTGGTTTATTAGTTGATTCCAGTTCAACTCATCTTTCTGTCCCAAACAGGCACGGTTGAATGGCTCTCGGCTCAGAAATAAAATTGTACTTTCTAAAAGGAGCAACCGTACATTCATGATACCAATAACTTCATGTCCAACGTTTCTTATCACCCACGCGTTTATGACAAAGGTTATACATCTAAATAGTATTTGAAGGATTATGTTAAATGATGCATTTTCAAGGCTGCTCATCAAGAGATTTCGGCCCATTTTGACGAGTTTTATCTAATCATACAATAACAGTATTTCCTTCCGCCGTAATCGGTTGTATACTTCTTTTTACAACGTAGATCTTTTTATTTGAGATACAAATAACAAACCAGTGGTCATCGTATGTTATGGAAATTTTCTTGAATTGTTCATTTGGTCCGAAGGCTACGGGATCGACACTGAAACCAAAATATTATGATTAGATATGAAAATGACCCTGATATAGAATAGTAAAAATACATACACACACCTGTTAGATAAGCTGATGAGGCCAGTGATGATGGTAGCGACACGCTCGTCGTTTTCCAACTCCCCTCCGGATTCAAGAACAGCTCCGTCCTCAGTGAGGATCAGGTAACCAATTTGGTCTGGAATTTTTTCCATTATAGCTGCAATTTAGACGTATAAAACAATCACTGAGTCATAAAAGGGTATTATTTTTATTTATCGTGTTCTTACCATTGACGTGAGTACGTGACGTACAACATTCAAATTTTCAAATGTCAATGTCAGTGTCAATTACTTTTTTCGAGTCAACATTTTGCCCTGACTTCTTTGGACTTTATCCATAAATTGGCTTGAATGACAAAAGGACTTACATGGCTGTATGTTTTAAATTCTTCGTACAAGCAATACAAGTAAACTAAACAGTTTTGACATTATTTCCATGTTTTTTTTCGGGGTGTAATTTTTTGCTCGCTGTTGAAAAATATTTTCTCCTTATTTGGTATCAAAAACGTAAGTATTCTCGTTTAATGCATTGACTATTGTTTATATAATTTGGTATATTGCTTTTAATTGAATAACGGAAGTCCTATTTCTTTCCATATTGTGTTGTTGATAGCAAACATGATACAAGTATCAGATGCACTTAAAAACTTGACGTAAGCATTTGTAATTAGATTTATTTATTGCGATGGACCTTTGAATATCCAGTTAATATGTTATACATTACTAGAACTACAACATAATAAAAGTGAACAAACACCTGCTACTTAAATTACGTTGAATCTTTGTCCTAAATTAAAGATATCTGGCTAAACACTAGATGGCATAAATTGATGTAATATGGCATATTTTTATTAAAATAATACTGCTTCCTTAGTTATAATTGAACAGTGGCTATATAAAATGTCTGGTAATAATTTTTTAAAGTATTTATAGTTACAATGGACAACTCATTAGTATATTACATATTACTCACACAATGAAAATGCTATTTGAAATAAAATATCATGTGGAATTTAGTTATGGTACTGGTTCAACCCCCAGCCAATGAGCTGCATCTGAATGATGAAATTAGAGGTCATGGTCAGAATGTTCGTTTACTCGTCTATTCTATCTGTCCTTTGCATCCACGAGACTAGAAATTATAGGGTGTGATGACAATAGAAGTGTTAAATCAATTTTATAATGTAATAGTAGTTAATTTTACATTTTACTGGACATCCGTTATAATACCACTCAAAGATGTGTTGATAACCACTTTTCCGAGCTTTTATGAGACAGAAATAAAGATGAAATCATGATTTTACCAAACTTTTAAAAAAAGGTCCTATAAAGTATCAATGCCATATTTATTTAAGCCTTTTGTTTTTATTTAATATGTCATGTTTATGTTACTATTCTGTGTTACTCTTATCACTAACAAGCAGTCATGACTCATGTCGATAACTCACTCTATTGCAATAATAACGAAATTGTTTATTATTTAATTTCATTGTACGTATTATAAACTGTTTCCTGCAGAACAATTGCAGAAAATTTTATTTTGTGTGTGTCAAATATGTACAGATACAATTTACAATTTCTGATTCGGTTACAATAACATTTGGTGTTGGTAATGCGACCTGACATACGAGGTAGCAAGTAGTTTTTGCATATGTTTTTACCTTATATTTTTTCTCAATATTTTAAAAATTTACATCAAGTAACTTTAAAAATAATAAGAAAAAATATAAGGTTGGATTTGACGTGCAAAAATGGATGTTTTTGTTTTTTCCTCTATATACCAAATTTTTTAGTAAAGGTTTTATAAGTGAGCAAATTTTAGTAATTTAATTAACACTGCAAACAGCCGAAACACTACATATGGTATGAAATCAATAAATTTAAATATTGACGGTAAAATATAATTCATATTTAAAATAGGTATACTCAATTAATTACGTCATAATTACCAATTGCACTATTAATTCTTCCACACACTTTCAGGTTAGAATGTTAAGATTTCGTCCCAAACTGGGGAGCGAAAGGAGCAGCGAGTGGCGCTGCTTCTTTTGCCTGCACGTCCGCACTGGGACCATCCTGCTGGGAACATGGCACATGGTGAGTTTAAATCTAAGTTAATTAAGTGAGCGTTATAACAAGCAGATCTCAGATAAAATAGGTAGATTATTCACCGCCTTGTATTTGAGTGAAGCCAAAAAACTGCACTTTCATGTATTTATACGCACACTTACACAAAACTAGCATAGTTTCTTGTCAGTACCTTAAGTTTATTTACGCTCACATAATCACTTTAATAACATGACCATTTTAAAAATGGCTTCATTTTTTTTGTTAGGAATGATAGATCTACCTACTTTATTTATCTGAGAAGTAGATGTGTTCTTTTTTCATTTACTGCATTTTTTCTGGATGTTTTATTTAGTTATTGTGCATGTTTTTTGTGATGATTCATAATTAATTTATTCTGTATTAATGAGTAATTGAAGAATTATACAAGAAAATCCTTTTAAAAGGTACCATACTAATACTTTAATGATTTTTTTCTTTAAGTGTGATGTGGTCCGACATAAAGTCATATCTAATTGTTTGCTCTTTATTTATACAACACAGCCCTACTGGGCCCTGCGCTCTACAACACAATTATAAACAAAATTTAGATAATTATCACCCCATTAACCAACTGCCTCAGAAGCTAATAATAGTCTTGGACAATATGTATGCATGTCAATTTTTTAGTGGCTGTGCCACGGCCTAAATGGTTTGATGGATTTTGACATATAAGGTATTGTTGAATTTGCCTCAATTGCCGTAATGATATAGGCTAAACTCCATGATTTTTATTTCAGCTACTGCATCTGATCGCTTTGGGCTTCCTCGCGGCGGTGGTGCGCGACCCGAACCTGCTGCAAGAGCTGGAGCGCGAGTCCTCCCCCATGGGGGACTGGAACGACGTGGGGGCGGCACTGCCCACGCCGCTGTCCAACGTTGAGGCGCCGCCCAGCCCCTATCCGCAGCATATCAGCCAACCGCGCGATCACAGCTTCATTTATCGTAAGTTCTCACTTTCATGACAGGACTTAGATTTTTAGAATATTCTGTCAATCCAATTGATAGCAATTTTCAAGTCATGATGTAATCAAAATATAAACTTATTTTCTACTAAATTTCTGTTTGCCAAAATGAATTAAATCTCTTTATTTATAGTTACATATTTAAACAAAGTTTGAAATTACAACCGATAGGTAGACAAATCCATCAAGCTATTTGTCACTCATAGATAAATCTTAATCAATATTGATTAATTTATGTGTTATTTGCTGATAAAATATTTTATTTACAAACAAATCATATTTGCTTACTAACTCATTATTGGTTGTAAGGTGAAGGATCCTTTTTGTTATAACTGTGGTTTTAGTTTGTCAATAACACTAAAAATTTCTAACTTAGATACAATTTATCATTAGAACACCAATGTTTTTATCATTGATATGTGATATATTAACCATGAATTTAATAAAAATTAAACTAAACATGATAGTGTTATTCAGATTTTCTCTTTTATAAACATTACAACACGGCCCTTTCATACTAACATTATGTAACATTTTGTGAAAGCACTCGCCATAAATGCTTAATGCTTTTTGGCCCGGTAGCATCAAAATTTGACTGCCACTGAGCTTATGCTGTTGTGTTGTCTAGAAACTGTTTTAGACAGTAATAACCTCATGAACATAACAATTGCATGAAACATGGGTTTCATTTGTCACTCACTGTGACCATTAAAATAACCTTTCTCGTCATGAGATGAGTATGATGCAATGTTAATGAAAGAGCTGTGATACTTAATGACGCCGACTGTGTCTACTAGACGATGTGGATATGGGTGCGCTGGTTACAGTGTGCACACTGGCCATCACACTAATGCTGATATACGGCGCGTCGCGCGGCCGCCCCGCACACCTGATGCCTTTCTTCTGCCTACAGATATTCGACTTTGCGATCACTGTGTAAGTAATGCTATATTGTGTAATATTTTATTTGTAGTCAAATATGTACTATTTTAAATATACCTTTTAAAAAACCATATACAGTAGGTAATTTATGTAATTTGACATAATAGTAAGTATATTATTGTATTTTTGTATGTTTGTCTTTTAATAACTGTTATTAGTTATTCAGAGGGAGCTTTACCATCACTCTCTTACATCAATAAAAAAAAGACAAACCCACTGAGTTTCTTGCCGGGTCTTTTCAGTTGAGGGCGTATTCCAATTCGGGGGGAGCATAAGAAAAAATATTGTAAATTACAATTTGTATGTGCCTT